>PVIJ01010925.1:0-57541 GCA_004024925.1 Scalopus aquaticus | reverse complement strand
ATTCCTTTGTATCTGTAACTGCCTTTATAAGCTGCACCAACTCTGTGCTGGGCGTCTCCATTTAGCCGACTAGACTGCTGCGTCGGTGCTTCAGGCTATTTGGGACCCTAGCTCGAGCTAGCAATAAACCACCGCTTTGCTGATTGCATCGAATTATGCCTCAGTCGTATTGGACCTGTAACGTACTTTAACAATACAAGAGAAAGCCTTTGCTCCCTCTTCCTTACTATTATTAGCTACTTCTTCCTTACTCCTAGGTAAATTCTGAAACATCTGTTATAATATCAAAGTTTTCAAGAGATTCTAGGGAAAATATGTAAAAGAGACTGAACACTAAAATTAGAAATCTTGATATGCTTAAATATGCACTATATATTTATATATATCATCCATATCATATATGTGTGAATTTGTGCTTTTATCATTGACTTTTATATCATGTGTTGTCCGAGTCAGAATAAGTATTTTCTCATTCATCCTGTTGATATGTGTATAAACATGGGAGATGAGGGGATTTTCCTTTTCTTTTGGGATAGTCATCATAGTGTTAAGATGGAGAAAGGAAGAGTATTTCTTTTTTGGGGATATAGTTTGCATTTTAAATTTCATTGCTGTTCCTCTCAACTTCCATCTGTGTTGACATTTGGGGGATTTTGTCGTTGCTCTTTCTCAAGTGGAGTGGAAAGCTTAAAACAGAATTTACATTTTCACATGTAACCAAGGCTCTGTCTCATCGTGATTTACCTCAGGTCTGAATAATTTTTCTTTGGTTTTTAAAAAAATTCAAACATTTTGCTGAACTAAATGTTTCTCAAGCTTGCAATGCTACTGTTTGGTACATATTAAAAACTAGTTTTTACATTAATGGAACCATTAGAATGAAAATAAAATGGTAAATATTAAAATTTTAGACATTTATACTATAGCATCAAAGAGGTATTTTCAAAGACATGTATTGATTAATTGCTATTCATTAATGACATCGTGGTTTTATTTTACTTTTTAGTTAAGATTCAGTTATAACTCCAGAAAGAGTAAAAATGTGTGTAAGCTACAAATAGCCAGATGGAATGCTGTATGACTTCAGTTGGCTCGCATACTCTCTCTCTTGATCTTGGATCTTGAATGGATATTAGTGCCTTGTGCCCCAGTCAAGTTTCTGTCAGTTTTGACTGATTGATTCCTGTGTCTGTCAGTTTGGTGTGCTATAACAGAGCACTACAGGTTGGGTAACTTAAACAACTGAATCTTATTCTTACAGTTCTCCAGGGTGGGTAGTCTGAGGTCAAGGTAGTAACAGATGCAATATCTGCTTAGAGCCCTTGTCCTGATTTGCATGTGTGTCTTCTTTATCTTCTTTAATCCCATTCAGGAAGACTCCACTCTCATTACCTAGTCACCTCTTAAAGGCCCCCGCCTCTTAATATCATCACATCCAGGTTAGGATTTTAACATGCATTTTTGGGGCACACATACAGTCTGCAGCATTTCTTTAGGGCTCTCTTAGCTTTTAGCATTTGTAATGGATTCTTTTATATAAATTTTTTTTTTTTTAGGTTTTAAACAAATTGTGTGTGTGCTTTTTCTAAAACTCTTGGTAATATCGTAGAAGCCCATTATAATTTCCTAATGCAACCATGAGACTAGTAATCTTTTAATAGAGTAATCACTTAGTTGGTAGTGGTAGATTTTTGGAGCCAATCAATTTAAATACTGTGAAAGGTAAAAAAGAAATTGTGCATGTTCCCCATAAGTTGTTACTTATAATTGGAAACACCACAGAATGTTCCAAGGTTCCTGGGAAATGAAAAGGCCTGGTTTTAGGTAGACATAATTCATTCATTGGGTAGTGTGGAAAAGAATAAACTACTTAGTTCCTTAAATTGAAATAATTTTAATGAATTTCTTTGGAGAAAAATAATATTGCATGTGAGTTTTATGTAATATCTGAGAAGAAAAATATCTTTTAAGAGGACTTACTGCATTTTATATGTTCATACATGAAATAATGATAAATGCAGTGCTAACTTTAGGCTGAGCATGTATAAGTAGTTGTCATATCAGCAATTAAGCATTCGTTTTACTGATGTTTTTGACAAGACTCTAAGCGGTTCCATTTCATCTTTCTCCTTAACTAGCCATCATAAATCTGTAGTCGCACTTAACTTACAAAGAATGAAAGGGTGCAAACAATTTATATTAGGTTTCTTTGTATAGCATTGTGATGTTTCTGTGAAGTGTGATGGTAGTAGAATTGTTTTATGTTTGTAGGGTAGTAGGTGAGAAATTTGCATCTTGAGTGAATGCATAAATGAAGGGTAGAGGCCTTGCAACAAGATTGTCTATCATCTCAGTATAAAGCTAACTGGTAATTTCACAGATTAATGTACATTCATTAGATATTAGAAATATTTTTGTGGTAATTGAGCCTTTTTTTTTTTCTGTTTCCTTTCACCCTGTTTGCTTTCTTCTGGTTCCATTTCTGTTCTGTGACCCTTTGTTGATTTTCTGGATGGTCAGCCAATTAGAGATGAAGTCAAAATGGCTGATAACTTGGTATTTTCTCATGTGTGGTTATCAGCCTTCACTATAAAATAGCCAGTTTATCTGCAGAATTAATTTATTTATGAATAGTAGAGGAATTACAATTCAAGACATGCAAACTTTGGTGATCCATAGGCTAGTTGGGGGAACAAAAGGGAACAAAGGTGAGGAGAGTTCTTTTATAGAAGAAAGGAAGGACTTGTGAGGGGCAGTGCAGAACAGAAGTTCATTGGAGGACCTCCCTGGTGGCACAGTGGTTAAGCGCTGTGCTATGGAGCTGTCGGCAGCAGCGGCAAAGTGAGTTCAATGCCCTTCCGGATAGATTCCCCCATGAAGTGACAGACCTCTCCTGCCTCACCCGCTGCTCCCCTCAGCAGTGTATTTCCGTTCATCTGCCTCTTCTGCTCCCCACTGTCTCTGGTGAACCTTCTCGCTGCCCTACACCTCTGGCCTGTACCCCAGCTTGTATACATAAATAAATAAATCTTTAAAAAAATCTTAAAAAAAAAAAGTTCATTGGAGGAGCCCTAAATTTCAGGGTGTTGGCAGCTTCTCATTGAGTAGCTGTGTGTTGTGATTTTTCATTGACTGGGTTGTTGCCTGACAAGGAGAAAATCTTCCAAGATCAGACATTTGAGAATTGAGATTTTCATCTGTGAATGGGACAATTAAAAAAAAAATGGTGTTAACTCTTAAGAAAATTCAAAGCAAAATAAACAGAAATCCAAAAACATACAGTCATGAACTACTGGTGACTAGAGATCGTCTAATAGGTACTTGCTCTTTTCCTAGTAAATACACTAGGCAGAGGAAAACCAAAATTGAGTGAAATTGCTGTAGCAATTAGCTAAAGACCACACAACTCCTGGGATTGAAAATGGGGGGTATGTGAGATAACTAAAGTCCTGATATTTGCTTTCTTTCTCTCTAGCAGTGTAAAGAGATAAGAATTATGCCTGGATCACATGTAGGTACTTGTTAAATGCAGGTTTAGAGTTGGGCTTGTGCATCTGCTTTTGAGCGAGTTTCCAGGTGATGCTTCTGAATCTCGCATTGTGTAGTGAGGTCAAAAAGAGTGAATGAAGTTAATTATATTCAATTTTCATTTCCCTCCTCATTATTTACTTTCGTCCTTTTTTTTTTTTTTTAAGAGGAGGGTAATTAGTTGCAAAAACATATTTACCTATGTTTCAATGAAATCGTCTTTCCTTTTAAAAAAAGTAGCTGATTTTTTTTTTTTTTCCCTGTAATGCTTGTAATGCATAACAACACATTGCTGCCAGTCAAATTCTTACAAGTCTTTCAGGTAATGTTAATTTTGAGCCTCTATCCCTATTTTATAATTAAGGGCTTGTGCTGTTGCAACTTTACGTAGTTCATCTAAAAGGTAGAATTTATTTCTATAAGAACTTAAGTCAATTTAATAATCTTCATTTTGTGCTAAAATAGCCCATATAAAATCAGATGTTCTGATGATCAATCAGGTAATCATTTTAGTTGAAGTTGCTATGTTTGCTTCAAAATACATTCTATATGTTTCTCTATTTATTTATTTTTACATGTTGAACAGAATTAACATGTCAGGATCTTACCACAATTTGACTTTTAATTGGAAAATTATTCATTTTGCCTCCTGATTTTCAAAAAATCATCTAGCATCAAATTTATTAACAGATCCAGATAAAGAAATATATCTATTATAATCTGCTCAAGAAAATTAGTGCAAGAAAATATGCTTTAACAAACTGCTTTGTAGAAGTGATTATTGCAAAGAGAGTTTTATACATTTTACAAATGGGAGGAAATGCACTTAATGATTAAGAACATAGATTTTGGAGTGAGGTTAGGTTTGAACTTGCACCTGCCTTAGGGCCTTTGTTTATTATTATTTCATTGAACCACAGTTTTTGCATGTGTGAAAATAAGTCAGAAAATAGTTACATACTAGAGTTTTTCTGAGGATTGACTTTAGCGGGAAGATATATTTAACACATTCAGCATGTTTCCTGACAGATACTAAACACTGAATTAAGTAGTATCCATGTAGATCTTATTTAATAACATTTCGTTAGAATTAAGACAAAATTCACGTGTAAGCTAGGCAAAAATGGAAACATAAGTAAAATCACTGTATATACACACACACAGTGGTTAATTTTTACTTCTGTAAAAACTATAGTAAGATGTTACACAAAGAAAACAAAAGCCACACATGTTTATAGTTAAAAATAAAATAAGAAGCTTAGTAGAAGTATTTTCTACAGTAGCAGAAATACATCAGTTCTCAAACAATGATAAGTCAAGGCAAAATTGTTGTAACCTGTTTGGGGAGCCTCATGGAAAAGATTCAAGTCAGTAATGAAAACACTCTCAATAAAATCATATCAGCTAGATAATCAGTGTGACCATGTTATTGTATTCCCTAAGTTGATGGACAGAGTTAAACTACTTAATTTTTCTTTTAAGGAAAGTTAAGTTCTCAGATCCAAACTCTAAATACTGAAACAGTATTTACCAGGCAGTATGTTAGGTTCGAGTGGTGTGCCTTTGTCTTTTATGCTTGAGCAGTTACTGGCTACTTGAAGGTAATAAGAACAATCCAGTGATAAATGTTAGATATAAAACTTACCTTGTAAGCAAAATGTAAATAAATTTCTCCTTCTGAAAGGCCTACACCCAGAAATTTTTGATGGGCTTCATATGAACTACTTTGCTTAAAATATGAAAACTGGCAGATTAGTAGGTTGACAATATATATGTTGTAGTAGTTAGAGGCGTGTGTCAGCCAGCCACAGCCTGTGTCAACTCCCCAGCTTATTAGTTATGTGATAGGGTAGGTTATGTAGCTTCCCTAACCCTTAATTTTTGAATCTATCACATGAAGTTAATAATAGCAGCTTTAGTGAGATTTTGTGAGGACTAAATGACATAATCCATGTAAAGTCTGCCTAGTAAGAGGTAACTGCTCAATAAATACATTGAAGGTGAGAAGGAGATATGAATGATAAAGTGATTTTAGCAGTTAACATTCCAGGGTGTACAATTTTGCTGATGTTATAAGCTGATGAAAGAAACAAGGACAAAACACATAATCATACCCAATCTCTGAAAGCTAGAATTTTTTTCTAGATTTCTCTCCTCAAGTGATTGCATCTATTACCATAACTTGAAATCATTGCTTTTCAGCCTATGGTGAAGAGTCAGTCTTTTTATTTAAAATTTAAATCTACCAGAGACTGAGCCATTTAAAAAATTAACAAGAGTTATTAGAAAAGTAAGAAAAAGACATACGAAATAAAACTCTGTTTTTAAATTACCATAAAAAGATAGAAAAATGATTTGAATAGTTGCTATGAAAGTTTCTAGATGCTTACTTTCAATATTAGTCCTTATATCATTATGGAACAGCGGTAAACAGTTGACTGCTCAGCACTAGTTCATGGATCACACATTGGAGTATCACTGCTGAACATGTGTATACATTCATTTCCGTCTAAATCCGTCTAAATCCATACCCATAACTAGATTTGACTTTTAGATTTACACTTGGATATTATCATCTCTTTGTTTTAGGTAAATGACAGTGTATATCTGTTTATAAAAATCTGCTGTTAGTATTGATCTCTTCCTCCCACCTCCACCCCTTTCTCCCAACCCCATAAGCTTATCATTATTGTACTGCTGACCTCAACATTGTTTATGTCTCTGGTGCTAACTCTCTAGTCCCAGCCACCATTAGGTTTGAACCAACTTAGAATTGGCCTTTACACCTCTTGATTCTGTACTCCTCTATTCTCCATTTATCTATGAGAATGATTTTTCTAAGAACACACATCTGTTTATAACTTCTTCATGTCCTCATATTTTATAGCCTTCTTGATTGAATGGTATATAACAAATACATTTTCAGTGAGTTAGGTGGAAATCATAACACTCCAAGTAAAGTGGTTATGATCACTTAGATTGAGGTGGTTGTGAAAATGGAAAAAAAATACAAATACATCAGAGGCATGGAGACCCTTTATTGGTTTTATAGGGACTAAGGGATAATTTCTTTTCAAGATCTAATTCTTTTAGACCCATAATTAAGTCAGATCCTAACCTTTCACAGGTATGATTAGCATATCAGATAGCAAGCTAATTCGTGTCAGCAGCAACTTGGAAATAATGTGCTGGGTTGAATTCTAAGAAAAGTAGTCAAAGGAAAATGGAGTATACTGATATAAGTGTACTTAATTTACACTGAGCCAAATTTACCAATTTGAGAGTTCTTAACAAGAATTTAAATTAAGTTAAGAATTAATTCTGGGTTTAATGTTTAAGTTGGAATATCTGGAAATGGTTCCAACAGTTTACTTGATTATTTTGCTGGCACTTGGGATCAACAAGGGCCAACATTTAATAAGCTTGAGATACTTGAACATCCCTACGCTGTGGCAGAAGATAATTTTGGGAGAGTCAGTTTATCATGTACAGTCTCCTCATTCACCCCATTATTCTGCCATATATGAAGTTCCAGAAGGTATACCTATGATTAGGAATTTTAAAAAATGTATTGGTGAGGCAGTCAGACCTCTATGGTAGTTCTAGGCTGGGGAATGTCATTGATGTATGTGGTCATCGAACTGGACTCATTGAATTCAGTGGAGATGACGGGGTTATGGAATAGTAGTATAAGGCCATACTTAAGCTTCATTAGTAAAGTTGCTCTGATTGTAGTAATAGACTTCACATGTAACATGGCAGTCAATGTTCTGAAACTGGGAATCTGAAATTCTGTGGAAGTCTGCAGGGATTTGTGGTGTGGCTAATTGATCATACTGTCCTTAAAAGTATGACACATTTGCAGATTACTAGATTTTTACTTGACCTGTATAACTGGGGAAATTGTCCATAGGTTGAGTAAAAACTTGACTTATGTTACTGAAATAGGGAGAACAGCTTCACTTGATTAAAGGACTGATTTCCCTTGAGAAAAGATATATAACACTACCACAAATATATACTTTATATTTTTCAAGGTTTTTGCAAAGGGACCTGCTGTTTTTCAGGAAAAAGCACAGACTTTCGAGAATTAATAAAAACAGCTTTTGAATTAATTCTGGGCATATAAGCACCACAGTGGCACATAAGTCAGAGTTGAGGCTTATTGAGGTCATTTGATTTTCATCACTGTGATCCAGTTCCTTGCCAGACTAATCCTGTTTTTAGTGTCCAGTTTTCTCAATGCATAGCTGCAAGAGGCATGCGAATTGGCACAGGTTTCACAGTGACTGCTTGTGGAATGAGAGCTTCTTAGGAAGGACAAAGTGGAAGCCTCTGGCACTGCTTCTCACTAACAAAATCTAAAACCCTAGGCAGTACTACATCCCTGAAAACATGCCATAGTAGGGCCATCTTCAAAGACTTGAAAGATGCAGCAATGGATATCCTAAAACAATTCTCTTTTGAATTGCTTATTTTGTGAGTGAATCTTGGAAAGCAGCTGTGAACTAATGTTACCCTAGTCAGAGTGACTCCACTTGTTTTATTTCCTAAAATGTAGTATCAACATAGTCCTTGGTACCTTGTATGCAGCAATTTATCTGGTATTTTTTTTCTCTCTATGAACAGTCAATAAAGACTTGTAGAAAGAGCAAAATACCTTCATATTTTTGATGTTTTAATTTTATGAATCAGCTTGACTGAGTCAAACACACACGTGACTAAGCATTTCTTTGGTGTATCTGTGAGGAATTTCTGGATGAGATTAGCATTTGAATTGGTAAATTGAGTAAAGCACCCCAATATGGATAGTTTCAACCTACTCCTTTGAAGGGCTGACTAGAACAGAAGATAGAGAATAAGAGAGACTTCTCTCTCTCTGTACCTGGCTGTCTTTGAGCTGGGACATAGGTCTTTTTCTGAGTCAAACTTGGACTTAGCCTAGAACATCCACCATCAGCTCTCCTGGATCTCAGGTGGTCAGACTTGAACAGGAATTATTGACTCTCTGGGTCTCCACTGTAGATATTGGGATTTCTCAGTTTCTATAACCACATGAACCAATTTCCTTGTTTCTGTAATTCAGAATTACTTTCATAAGAGTGGTTTTCTTATTCTGTATTTTTCTAAATCAGGGCCATCCATAAATTTATTTCTTTTCCCTTTCCTATCCTTATGTTTTGTCCCTTTCTTTTTTTTTTCTTCCAGTAAATGGTGGAGTATTGTAGTAATTAGATTTTATTTCTATTTATATTCTGTTGCAATATATGACTAAACTAGTCAGTTCCAGACTAGACTGGTAATTTACTGCTAGCCAAAATTATTGTTTCTAGTCTCTTTCCTGTTAATACTTCTCTGTTTCTGCTCTTCAGAGTAAAAAAAAACAAATAATTAAATGAGGTGATTTTGTATTTTATCTACTATCTATCTATATAGATATAATTGGAATAAATCATTTGTTCCTGTATTATTACAGTTCTTTCTCAAACCTTTTTATACAGTTTCTACTTCATAAATTACTAATTTTTAATATATTTTTTGCAGAGTTTAAATTACTTTCAATGCATTCAGCTATCCTTACAATGGCATGTTTTTGTTTCTATAATATATGAGACAGATTCTTCATGTGACATTTTACATTCGAAAAGTTGTGATATCATCCTTTTTTCTACCTCAGTGTTACTATCTTTTGGTTCATTTACGATGTTTTTAATGTCTATGATTTAACAGCTAAGCTATATACAAATAAAATAGGTACTGCCAGGTAACTCATTTTTTATTGGTAACACCATGGTAATTGGGAGGTTAATTAATAATTCTATATACTTCACTAATATGATTATAAATAATCATTATATAAATATTTTAAAAAAATATTTTGCTTTGACAATTCTGGCTAGGTGTCAGTTTCAGTGAAAAAAGGCTACATTTAAGAATCTACTACTTTTGGAGGCCATCACGACAGGCTGGAATTATGAGAAACCAAATGTCACTTCAATTTATTCAGCATGAAATTATCTTCCAAAAGTTGCTTAAAATATACTGCCTGCTCTTTTCCTTATTTTTGTTTGGAGTCTTGTTTTATAATGACATTCTTATTCTCTTTTGTACTTTAGCTTGAAAATTGTTAGTTTTTCATTATATGAAGAAGTATATTAGAGATATTTGGGATTATATTATATAATGATTCCCCATGGCAGATGGTTAAAAAAATAATTTATCCATAAATTGTTGAGTATAAAAATTGATAACACTTAGTAAGATGTAGTTTATTGCTCAGGGAATGCCTTGATCAAATTGCTACCTATGGTTTAAACTTGTACCAAATAAGTACAGATTTGTTTTCCCCTCTCAGGATACATTAGTTATCTGTGACTTTTGTTTATTCTTAAATAATGATAAGATCCATGAGTTTCTTTTGGGAGATGTTACACATCTAAAATCAAGGGAAGAAATTGTGTGACATTTGCAGCATTCCTGCTTGAAGGGACTTTTGCCCAGGAAATAAGCACTATTGAATTTTCATAGTTTTATTAAATACCAAGTATCTTGCCCATTGCCCTGCCTTGATTTGGTGAGATGGTTGATTTGAATATTACCATGGGCATCATTTCTGCCTTAGGAAAGAGAACAAAAGGAACCTAAAATACCCCATCTATATGCTTCGTTCCCTTGTCTTTCCTGACTGAAATCCCCAAGAAATAGCCACATATCCTAGCTGGGCAATATTGTGTTGTTTTGGTGATGATCATCAACTCTGGTGAACATCACTGGGATATTTGGCATAATCCATCTGTTGGTGTAAGTTTGAGACAAGACTCATGTACAGCCCCATTGTTGCTTAGCAACTTCTATATATAACCCTTTGCACATCTCTGCCTCTTCCTGTCCTGAAATGAACATCTCACTGTTCTAAAAGGAAACCAGAGGTCTAATTTAAAGAAAGGGCATTTCATGTATATGCTTAACATGTTGATGTATCTCAAGAGAGTCCCCATTTCAGTTTTAGTACAAAAATATCTTGAAGGAGAATGTATTGTTAGAAGCTGTTATCCCGAAAGGAGAAATACGAGCTTATGAAAAATAAATGTATTGGAATTTCACCAAAATTGAACCAAAGGATAAAATTGAGTTCTTGATACCATTATCTCATTTTTTAAGAGACAGTGTCATCTTAGTTATCAACTCAAGTAACCTTATTTAAGAAGCATTGTATCATACAGTATACTTTTAAACTAACTTGATATGCATAATAGTGATGTGAAAATGCTTTATATGACTATTTATGAACCCAGTTTTTCCAGAAATGGATTCAGTAACAGACATTTCATTTTGGCATGCACCTCAAATGCCTTGGTTGTGGTAAATGCCCCAGTTGAGGTAGATGCAAGAGTGACAACGCTTAGAGAAACATACATTTGGGGAGTTACATTTTCAAATGTGTTCATTGGCTTTAGAATATTTACTGGACTCAAGTACCTAAAAATAGCATTTGTTTTTAGTGTGTGTGGATAGGAAGGCATTTTTGGCTTCTCCCTCACCCCAAATTTTAGATTACAGAAAAGTTATTTTTTGTTTCTGCTGAAAGAGATTTTTTTTTTTTCAATGGAAGACCACATTTTTATGTATACATGTAAACTCTCTAAATCACTGCTAACCTAACTCTTACTACAGAGGGTTTCAGAACTTCATAAAGGAGATGTGAAATTAGACATTGAGTTTTAGAATCATTATTTTCTAACTGATTGAAGCCTGTAGCTTTTTACTTTTTTTTTCTTGAGCAAGAGAAAAATTGTCTCTGTCCTGAAAAATCTGTGCTACTTTATATTGTCTAAAAAGGTCTTGGAGAGTTGGAGATTTTGGTTAAAGATTATAATTTTAAGTTACATCATGATACCATACAATTATAGGAAATAATTAGCGAACAGTATAATAATTTACTTATTATCATACTTGGAAACATTTTCATCTTTTAAATTTAGAATGTTAGTAAGAAAATGCTGGCAAATGCTATTTTTAACTGAATTTGGAAACAAATCTCATTTCATCTGAAGTGATATGTGTAAAATATTATATATGTGTGTGTAGATATATATTCCTATAGGATGGATCTTTCCTTGCATCTGTACTTCTCTCAATTATAGGCATGTTCACTGAATCAGTAGAGAAACAGGGAATGCAGTCTTGCAGAGAAAAATGTCAAATATACTTTTCTCAGCAGTTGTTGAGCTGCCCAGTAGTTGATGGGGTACAATTATTGTTTAGGTGTTCATTCCAGTAGCAAGCTAAAGGGAGGGAATTTGAAACCTAGTGTTTTCCAAGGATGAAAAATAAAACAAAGAAAAACAAAACAAAATACACAACCAAATCTCGGGCTTGGATTTCAGAGTTGATATGTGAGACTGACTGACTAACGTTTTTCGTGGTAATGCACACTGGTTATAAGCAGGAGGCTGGGCAGATAGAGTGGCTGCAGATACATAATTACATGGCTGCCCCTGTCTTCTCTGGGAGTTTTTAAATAGAAATAATGTTACTCTTGAGGGTACAGAGTTGGACTTTTGTGCTCTCCTGGTAACCAGGCTTAGAAGAGAATGAATTTGTCATGCTTCAGTGCCACTGCTTTTAGTATTTATTGTTTCTAAGCGTGGGTTTGAGAATGTTGCTGGAAGTAAGAAGAAAGGAAGGAAATAGGTATTGAAACAAACGATAATAAAATAGATCTATCACTGGGACTCTTGCAGAGTAATTTAAGATGTATTGCTGTGTTTTTAAGGAAAAAAATATAAGGTGAAAAACAGAATGGTTTATTCTATTGTCCTGTAAGTGGTAGTTTTTATTTAAATATGACACCTTTGATATTGCAGCCTCCTTTTTAATAATGCACTTTTATTTAATACTGAGGATGTATGTTAGTTTCTGGTGTGGGTGGAATTTACATTTTGAGAGTGAATACGGAAATGTCAGGAAGATTGCAATAGGTATAAACTTAAGGAAATGAAGCTACAAGCAAATAATACTATAAACCCTACTAAACTGTATTTTCTTGAAGATATGCACCAAATTTTATACTTTTTTTCTCTAGTTTGAGAGCTGTTTTAATTGGCAGCACCTATTATTGTTAAATGGGTGACTTTTTAGGTATTTGAGATTTAAAGTAGGAGATTATGTATGTATGCATGTATGAGGTCATTATATATGAACCTAACTGTTTCTGAGCAAATACATAGATTAAAGAGAGTAGAGGATGTGAATATAGTCAGAATCAATCAGGTTCAAGGTTTTCATACATTCTATTTCCAGAGAGTGATCAGTGGTAGCAGATCATCTTATTGACTTAGGAGAATTATGCCTGCGATTATAGTGATTTGAATAGTAGAAGTACTAATTGAAAGGTTCGCTGGGTATTTGGAGGGAATAAAAGAGTCCAGGCACCAGTATGACTAACAAAGGAGTTTTTATTGGGAGTGGTCCCAGACGAGGTTCACAGGTCTCAAGAGGGAGGCCAATGAAGTTGCACCCAGTAGAAAGTGGGGGTGTCTTATATGCTGGAGTTAACAGTACAGCTATGCAAGGTCAGCCATGGCACAGATATGTGGAACCAGCAGATGTTTTGCAAAGTTATAGGCCTGTCTAGGGTGTGATGATGCCCAGGTTGCTGTGGTCAGTAGGGGGAGTTTAGTGAGGCAAGTCTGTTTGTTAAAATTTAGTTTCAAGGCCTCCCTGTCAGCAGTTTTCAGAGGCCCCATTCACTCTCTCCCAGGGCAACCTTTCACTAATGAGATGTGTATGTTCATTATTTTGTGATCTGCCTTGTTCCTCTCTCATTCACAAAGAATATTTGAAATATTCTTTCAAACTTTTGTTAAAATAAATGAATGAAATGAGTATACTCCACCTTACAACTTTCAAATCATTTTTTAAATAGTAAAATTTAAATAATGATGTTGCTGATCCTTTACTAATTCACTTCATATTCTTTTGTCTTAACATGTTTATAGTAGAAAGTGATAGAAAAAAGAGACAAGAGATGGAAAAATTATTCATAGCTTCATTATTCTGAGATCATGGTTAACATTTTGATATATAATTTTCAAGATAGTTTTTTATAGACTAGTTTATATCCATAATTAAACGAAAAAACTTTTAAATTTCTTTTTCACTTAATAGTATCCTATGAATATTTTTTTGTCAATAAAAATAGTTCACTTCCCTGTGTTCCATATCTGAATGTAGCATACATATTCAATAAAATATCTGATTTGCATGGGGATACTAAAAATTAGAAGATATTATGCATGAACAATTATTTCTAAAATATAAGTGACTTTGGAATCCTAAAAGTAGATTTGAAATTGAGTTGAATGTACAGCCAATAAATTAACCACTGTTACAAATCATTATTTTGCCGATGACTATTTTTAAGATATCCTAACATAGAATTAAATCAGTCTTTTAAAATTCTAGTTCTGTCAGTAACTTGCTGAATGATCTTGTTAAAATTACTTACCTTCTGTCATCCTTAGTTTCTTCCTTAGTGTACTCAGAATTCTCAACACAGAATTGAGAGAATTCAACAAGATAGCATTTGCAGAACACCTACCAAATTGTTAGGTACAGAGTGAATGCTCATTAATAGGTAACAATTATTGGGGCCTCCCTGGTGGCACAGCGGTTGAGCGCTGCTCTGTGGAGCTGTCGGCAGCCCGCAATGAGAGTTCGATGACAAGCCAGGCAGAATCCCACATGGTGCGGCAGACCTCTCCTGCCTCGCCCGCTGCTCCCCTCAGCAGTGTATTTCTGATCTGCCTGTTCTGCTCCCCGGGCTCTGTCTCTGTGAGCCCTCTTGCCATCCCACGCCTCTGGCCTGTACCCCAGCTTGTATGTATAAATAAATCTTTAAAAAATGTAGGTAACAATTATTATTGAAATTACTCCAGGTTATTAAAAATTTTTCTAGTGTAAAGTCTGTTGTTGGACATATTGAGGGAGCCATTTGTTTAGTTCCTATTCCTTAATAGATAGTGCTAGATGTTTAGGATATAAAAGTAGATAAAATGTGATTCTTGCAATCTGAGGAGGGGATCAGTCAATAGAGAAATGTACAACTGTGTGATTACCTTTGGGACGGCTTGGCCAATGCTCTTTGTGAACTTAGAAGGTTTGCCTCATGAACTTTGAGGAGTCAGTGAGTTCCAGTTCTAGTAGTTTTGGCTATGAATTGGCCGCAGCAATAATTTTCATGACCCCTATCTGATCTTCCCAAAGCCAGATCACCAAATTGGAAAAGTGTGGTCCATAAGCAAAAAGAGTGCTAGATGAATTTAAACTTTCCATTTCACTGATAAGGAATAGGCTATTCAAGCATCAGGAACACTATTAGCAAACAGTTTTAGTTGTACTTGAATGGAATTTAACAATGGGTTTCTTTCAGATCTACTTACAGCATTATGGTATTGGTTATAGTAATTTAATTTGGTTCAGGGACTCTTTTGACAATGTGGTAGGTAAAATTTATAAATATTATTTTACATCCATATTTCAGTATAGAAATACAAAGTAATGTTACTCAGTAGCACTTAAATATTTTATTTCCATCTCAAGTTGGAAAAATATTTAAAAGAATAAGATATATAATTTAGAAGAAATAATAAATTGTGACATGTAAAAAATCTAGCAGACTACTCTATTTGCCAAATTATACCTGTACTTTTAGACTTAGTCTGTTTGGTTTGTCCTAAGTCATAAGATTGAGAAAAACACTGTACATGTGCGTATTTTTTTATACATACACACACACATATATACATGTTAACATACTCTATGTAAGCATAAGACATACAGATTCATTCATACATAGATAGATAGATAGATAGATAGATAGATAGATATTGATATGAAACTTCGATTTTTATAACTTAAAAGAGACCTTGCCAATATGTTGGGAGTCACTATGAGAGCTCTTTGATCTCTTGGTTTTGTAGCTGACAGAATTTTGAAACCTTTGTCTCCCTTAGTAAAGGCAGAGAACTGTCAGTGTTTGATAGACGTTTGATATTTCTTGGCTATTTAGTCCAAAAGATGTGGAATTTTTTTGTTGTTGGAGATATGTCTTTGGATTCTTTGATATATATTAGTATAGAGTTTCTTATGCCATTGTCAAAGTGAAAATCAGTTAATTTATCTTGTTTCTTATATAAAAACATTGACATGGATAAAGTCTATAGTTATCTGACTATATTTAATAAATTAAAATGTGATTGGTTTGTTCATTTTCAGCTTCCAATATATAAGCTTTATGATCTTTGATGATTTTTTGGTGACAAAATTAGTGTTTATTAGCTTTTATTTTACAATTGGTATGATAACCACCCAGTTTGAAACTGTATATCAAGGTATAAATAATATTTATTTGCATATCTTGCTTCAACTCTGTTAATTCAGGTTAAAATGATAGATACACCTACCCACCAAATAAAATTATTTAGGTAATTAGAATCAGCAACAAGATGATTCCTGCCCTTTGGTAGAGTTCACAAGATAAAATAGAGTAAGACATGTTTTTTGGATTTGTTTAGTTAGTTTTTGTAACTTTTGATTTGTTTTAAGTGAGTTTTCTAGTGACATTATATTTCCAATTATTTACTCTTACTATAGCAAAAGTTTTTTTTTCTTCACAAGTTTACCTTATGATGATTATTTAAAAAATACCAAGAAACAAATACTTCAAATTTACTTTAGAGTTAAAATCAGCAGGAAAACTGTAAATTGTAAAGTGTATTGTATTGGGTGGGGTTATGCTGTATAATGGTTAAGCATAAATATTCTGAAGGTAAGACTTAGATTTAAATTCCAGCCTTGCCCACTTAGTTGTTGTGTGACCTTAGGCAAAATTCCTTAATCTCTTATTTATTATTTGTACAATGAGAGTAATAATAGTACCCTCCATATTATGGTCAGCAGTCTAATAAGGTAATATTTAGCAGTTCCTGGAACATAATAAGTCATTATAATTTACAATTTGTCATATTTACAATATTTTTGTCTGTTTACAGACTTTATTTTTTGTGCATTTTATGTTTCACAGCTGGTTTATATACTACATTTTCTTTTAAGAGAAATGATACATAACGTGTTAGTAGTTCATGAAAAAATATATATACCCTTTGGAGAATGTGGGAGATATCCAGAATAACCTTTCCATTGGAGTTCATGTTTTGTTTCCTTGTTGGAGCAAATAAAACCCAACTTTGAATCACATAGATTACAGGTTCTAGACATTGAGGGAACTTTTTTTACAAAAGAGAAGCTAAAGCGTTAGGTGGTTATCATCCCCAGCTTCCTATGACCAGTACCTTGACTTGTATCTTTTTAAAATATTAGTTTTATGTATATATTTAAATTGATCTAACATTGGTTTACAAAACTGTGTTTGGTTTAGAAATACAGGATCACACCCTTTAGGTATATGTTGCTGAACCACACCCACCAGCAGGACACCCACAGTTCTCTACCATAGTCCATTGTGCTCCCTTTCCACTTTGTACTCTACTCCTTCCTCCTCTTAGAGTAGCTTCATTCCTGCAGTCAGATTTCTAGAGTCTGTTACTGGTCTGGTTTTTATCAGATACTTTGTTTTGTTTCTCTACATTTTGCATGTGAGTGATATTTGTCCCTCTACTTTTTTTTTTTTAAGATTTATTTTTTATTTATACATACAAGCTGGGGTACAGGCCAGAGGTGTGGGGCAGCGAGAGGGTTCACCAGAGACAGAGCAGGTAGCAGAACAGGCAGATCAGAAATACACTGCTGAGGGGAGCAGCGGGCGAGGCAGGAGAGGTCTGCCGCACCATGTGGGATTCTCCCCGGCCGGGCATCGAACTTGCGTTGCCGCTGCCGACAGCTCCACAGCACAGTGCTTAACCGCTGTGCCACCGGGGAGGCCTTGTCCCTCTACTTCTGACTTATTTTGCTCACCTTTTGATGAGCATAGAATTTTTGATAGTATTTGAGTAACAGTAACATTCCCACTAAAGTTGAGAAGTCATAGCCATCATTACTTTGAATCTATTTATCACTAAGAGGAAGACTACAGTGGTGCTTTAGAAGATTGAAATTCTTTCTCAGTAGATTGGTTGACTATACAACTTTAGAAGCACAAATATGCAATTGTGGTCTCCATCACAGAGGACTTAACAGCTCCCTCCCTCACTCCCTCCCACCCAAATTTCTGGTCTTTGCCATGTAATTTTTCCAAGAAGAGAAACTTGACCACAGAAGAACAGGATATTATTTGAGCCAAAAGCTGTTGAAACATTAAGTTAGATTTCTTCCTTGAAATCAGTAGACTAAGACTGTGTTAGCTCATGTTTCATATTACACAAGAGAAAATAAACTGAAAGGTCAGTTGAACAGTTACAGCATTGCCCTTTTCCAAGGTAATCAGCAGAGCATGTAGCAAAGACGTGAACAGGAGCGTGACTAGAAAGAGAGTGGCTGATGGAGAGGCTGGCTGCTTAAAGTGCTTGGGACAATACTTGACACTTCCAGGCTTGACCAGATGGGCCATCTCACAGGGTTTACCTTCAGTAATTCTGATTTATTACATTCAGATGATATTTTTTCTAGCTAGGCAGCCAGGTTTTCACATTGCCAGAGGACCCCAGAAATGTTAATATTAACCATTAATCATACCTTGGTAAACTACAAGGGCAATATATTATTAATTTGTTTGCTACCTAGACATAAGATGCAGTGATTAAAATTAATTTATAGCTAG
This sequence comes from Scalopus aquaticus, assembly GCA_004024925.1. NCBI lineage: Eukaryota > Metazoa > Chordata > Mammalia > Eulipotyphla > Talpidae > Scalopus > Scalopus aquaticus. The sequence continues at coordinate 39,234 of PVIJ01010925.1, read as the reverse complement.
ACTTTGCTAATTTATTTTAATTAATCTGATAAAAGTCAACATATTCTTACATTAATAGGTATATGGTAAGTTCCTCAAATTGTGCCATTAAGCATTATTTCCATTATACTACATGTAGGATTCTAGAAATAAGTACTTTATTATTAAAATAGAGTTGTATAAGACTTTCTGCATAATGCCACTAAGAGGAATATTTCTAATTTTTCATTAAATTAATAAGAATATTTTGTGGTTTTGTAGGACTTAGGTTTCAAAAGATAACAGCAATGATCTTCCTCTTCCCCTCCACCTTCCACAACTATAACCCAGTAATCGAATTGGGAAAGAACATTTCAATATACAAAGTCATTGTTTATTTTGGGGTCACTATTTTAAATAGCAGCAGTTTTATCTTTTAAAAATTAACTTTTAACAGTTTGAATTGGCATCCTTCTCCATCCTAAAAAGAAAGATTTGATGATTTCTATATAATTATAATTTCTACAAAAATTAGTTTGAGACTCAAAGCAGCTAATTTCTATTGCATTAAAATTTAGGCCAAATAAAAACAAAACTATTACTTAAATAGCTTTTATTCTGACATCAGGAAATAAGAGATCAACTGTATTCTTAAACATCATTTGAAACTGCTTTTATTAAATTGACCATAGTGCATTTGATTGTGTTTTGGAGATAATATAAAATGAAAAAAAATTTAAAAAAATGGTTTTAATTCATAACACGTGATGTTTATTTTAATTGAATTATAAATGTATATGTTGTATTATTGTGCTATAATTAACATGATGGGACTATTTCAATTAAAAAAGGTTTTATTTTCTTTTTCTACCTAGAAATTGCTTATTTTCTTGTTTCAAAGAAAAGTGAAGATAAAATGTGGTTTAAAATAATTTATTTTTGGCTAATTAGTTTTATAGATAAGTATAGCAGCCTTGACATCAAATCCTTCTGTTTTATAAATGGGAAAGCTATAACTCTGAGTTTGTTAAATGAAAATCTAAGGTCAGTTTGCTAATAATGGACTAGCAATAGAATCCAAAATTTTATTTCTAAAATCCTTTCTCCTATTTTATCATGCTATGTATGTAGTAGGTTATCCATGCCAATTAGTCTTTGACTGTTTCTACATGTGAAACATATCATTAATATGAGTCTCCAATTTTGTTAAGTGAATGCACAGGGCCTAGGGGGTGGGATGAGTTTGGGACTTAATGAATCACAGAGACCAGTTGTAGTTACATTGGATTATATCTTATGTTTTAAGAGGCTATTGATTTTTCTCTGTTGATCTCAAATCCAACTGTCATATTGAATACATTTATTTTTCTAGTGATGGGTTTTTCATTTTAGCTAAAAAAGCATTGTGCTAAGCATTTTAGGTGTATTATCTCTTTTGATTAACAATACAACTTTATGGAGTAGGTAACTTCATTCTCATTTCAGATTAGAAAATTTAATCTGAGTTATAGCTGGTAAAAGTTGGGAGTGGAATTCCAATTTTTGCATGATAACTTTAATTTTAACTCTAAATCCATTGTTTTACCATTACTGAGCCACAATCTAGCAAGTAATAGATGCTCAGTAAAATTTGTTTGTTGATTACTTCCCACTTTACAGTGTTTTAGGTGCTTGGGTATATCTGTGTGTGAAATAGTTTTCTATGTCTTTGTGTAATTTATAATCTAGTGTTTTCTGTTTTCTGGTTATAAGCTTTTATTAAATGCCTTATCAATTGTTTTCCCATTAGTTGCTTTTTGTACTGTCTCTCACATATAACAGAGACGATCTTGAAAGTAGGAATTTCATAGCGTCTTTCACTTTTGTGAAATAGCATTGGCTATTCAGTAGGTATTCAGTATTATCTGTGGAATAAATGATTTTATCACTCTTTGCTTGTCACCTTTGCTTAAATGGTCCCATTTCTGTTTCATTATAGATGAAATCTAAGAGCTTATGCTAAGTTGAATACAGATGGGAAATGTCACTGAGATTTTAAATGGAGTTTTGAATATTTAGATGTGTGGTAATTAATGACATTTACAAAGAAAACATAAGAAACCACATATACTGTGATTTCATTTGTTATTTACATTTCTCAATCTTGTAAAGCAAGTGTTGTTCACAAATCCCTGTTTTTAATGTTGTGTGTTTAATAAAGATTTCATTACTTTGGACTCTCAACTACAATTCACCCTCCAAACTGTTCTCTTTAAAATGTGCCTCTGATCATGTCAGCTATCTTCTCTTTAAAGGTTTTTATTTTTCATTTGTTATCTAGCTGAAAACTATCTTATCCTCATTAGCCATTGGATTCCTACCTACCCTCTTGCTGTAGCCACACATAGCTAGTCATGTTTACGAGAACCAACTAATTTTTACACTTTATGCCCTTCTTTGTCTTTTCTTCAGTTTTCAGAATATACTCTTTATCTTTCGGTATATAGCATAAATGCCAGCTATTCCCTAAAGCATTTTCTAATATCTTCTCACAGTATTTTCTTGTTTTGATTATTGTTCTTTAACACTTATTTAAAGTGTTTCCATCTCCATTGGAAAGATGAACTTTTTAAGGGGAGGATGTTGTCTCATGTAACTGACTTATTAGCACACAATAAATATTATTCTCATAAATGTGTTCATTTTGGGTGTTTGTAGAATACTTATCCTTGAAAGAGGGGTTTAACCTTAAGTCTCAAATGCATAATCTTCATTTGACAGTCTTAATATATGGATAATTTTGTGCATCCTATATATTTTTTACCTAAAGAAGAATGTTTCTGCCAGACACTTTCAAGTCTTAGAAAGGCTGATTTAAAAGCCATGTTTTTCTTTCAAAAGAATTCCATTTCCCTCTCCTTTAACCTTATTTTCTCCCTTTTTAGTCTTTAAAAGTTCCTGTTGAGCTTTTACTTTTGTGCTTTTTCTTGTCTCTATTCCAAGTGTACCCTAGGAAGCAGACGACAATATAAAAATCTTAAAAAATTAAGCGAGTAAGGAAGAAATTTCTCCCAAGGGTCCCTGGGTTTCAGGCCCACTCAGAAGTACTTGAAAAATGATTCTACGTTCTAGACATTTCCAGATAAGATATAGTTCATTTCCCTAACTTATCTCCTACATTCACAACTCTGCCTGAATTTAGAACTGATCTAGGATGAATTGCCTTCTAGGAAAGCAAAAATTGTAGCTTGTTTTCTTTTTACTTTTCTCCTTACCTATCTCTTGCTTCTTCCCTGAGATACCCTCTTTCACCCCCTGCCCCCATCAATTTAATATACTTAATTTTCTTCCAAGCTTTCCAGAGTCAATACCAGTTATATGGTATACCTAGTCCTGCTATGTATTATGTGTTAGTTTGCCTAAATTTGTAATTTTGAGCTGAATAAAATAGTAAGGATTTGCGAATACTTTTGGAATTTGAGGGGGCAATTCTTAATGTTTGTTAACAATTCATGTGTATATTTAAATCTAAGTAAATGAGTAAGTAAAAAAGTAAATAAAGACATGCTGGTTATTAAGGTGAAAAAATTGCAGCCTGCAATATTTGAGTATTTAATGACTTCTGTGGCAATGATTGCATTGTGACTTCAGTTATTCCTTATTCCCCCCAATTAACAGGAGGAGAAATTAAGGAAAAGTGAAGTGACTTAAGGTCACATACAGTGTGTAACAGAGTTAGGACTGTTTATTTATTGATTTTTTTTCTATACTATTTCTAGAATACTTTTAATTGTAAGATTATTAGCTTTATAAGTGAAATTATAAAGACTTTCAAAGAAAATTTTACTGGGGCCTCCCTGGTGGTGCAGTGGGTTAAGTCGCAGCACTATGAAGCTTCCCACAGCCACTACAGCGCAAGTTCAATACTTGGCCAGGGACCTTCCCACATGGCGAAACAGATCTCTCCTGCTTGGACCGCTGCTCCCCTAAGCAGTGTATTTCAGTAGATCTGCCTGTTCTGCTCCCCACTCTTATAACTCTGGTGAATCCTCTCACCATCCCACACCTCTGGCCCACACCCCAGCTCTTGTATACGTAAATAAATAAATCTTAAAATATTATTTAAAAAAAAGATAAACTTTTCCTTTTCTTTAAAAGGAAAGGATGACTTTTAATTTCATACTTTGTCTCTTGATATCCCTAAAGTATTCCTTTTGTGATGAATAATGTTACATTTATATTGCTTATTACCTTCTTGAACTTGGGTAATTTACATACTTATCTATGCCCCAGTATAGAATTAAAAACTGATACTGTTTGCAATATTTTATATCAGTACAAAATCCTAGTTGCTATACTACATTTTATGCTCTTGATTACCAAGAATTTGACCCAGTTTTTAAATATACTGTAAATGCATAGCAAAATATTAAGAGAGATGGCTGTAGTAGGAGAGGGCACAGGCATGATGAGCTTGCTGTAACCTCAGGCATTTTCTTTTTTGAGCCACAGTGATTTCAAAGTGGAATGTGTATTTCTGTATGAGAAGCTATAGGGCTGACCTTGAGGGAAGTCAAGATATTTAGTTAAAGTAATAAAATGCTATAATCCTGTTTCTGTTGAATTTTTAATAAATGGGGCATTTGTATATATCTTATGAATCTTCTCAAGAAAGATTTTTTAAATTTAAACTTCAAGTAAAAGTATATTTTAAAAGTATATTTTTTAAGTACAGCCACTCTGAAAATGAGATTTTACCCTTTTATTGAGCTACCTATAGTTTATAACTTTTCTGCAAAAATCAGTAATTTTCCTTTTATTATGACGATATGTATGTACTTCTTTTACTCTAAGTTCTTTTTTTTATTCCTTACTACTTGATATTTTTATTGAATGCTATTACTTATGTTGTGTAATGCATATTAGTGTTTTCATATACCATATGATAGCTGAATATCTGTCTCTAAGTGGTTAAAATCATTCTTTCATAGGACTTGGAGAGTGTGAGAGAATTTGCATAGTATTTTCTGATTAGGACTGTAGAGCTGGGATTTTTTTTTTTTTTTTGGATAAGGTCATTATTTTTGGGTATTTAGAAACAGTTGCTAATGTTTAAGGATAGTTAATATAAATTTTTTTTGTGGTTGTTCTTAATAATTACTTGATTTAGCAAAGTGTGCTTGGTAACAATGAACTGTATCTCCTAAGAAGAGACTGTTGTACTCTCCATCTCACCACAGTTCCTTTCTGTGTAATGTTCCTTGCTCTAAGACCAACCAATTGGTCATTCTCTTATTGTCAGGCTTGCCCCTTTGTGTCTACTATACCGGGCCAGCTGTTCACTGCTCACATTTGAGTACCTGCCTGGCTCCTAAGGGCACTTCAGCTTATATCACCTGGAGGAAGGGCTGTTAATGAGACTGGGATAAGTCATTTCACTAAAAGTTAAGTTTGTTTCAAATAATAAATGTAATTTGAATTTTTAAAAACTGGGTATGTGTCTGTGTGCCTATGTGTGAGCCTGTTTGCTTTGTGTATATTTGCGTTTTATGTGTATAAACAGTACGGAAAGGGTCGTGTATGAAGTAGTCCATGCACACCATCCATTTCCACAGGCCTTTGCTTTCCACTGATTGGGTTCTGAGGTTTATCTCTTGACAATGAAGCAGATGTGGTGAGTGGTAGCCCTTGCTTGATGCAAGCCAGAAGAATTTAACCCATAGAGAGGAGAAAGAGTTTCTGTGTAATGGACTTACATGCCATCTGTAGCTCGACCTATGTTTTCTTTATATAAATAGATGTTTTGTGGAAAACCAACCTGCACCTTCTTTCTCTAAGCAGGCTAACTTGGGAAGCTATCTGTATTAGCACATTTCACTCATTTTCGTGCTTCCTAATGACCCTTGTGTAATTTGTTGTTGGATATTCTACAGTTTATTCAAGCAGTTTCCCATTGTTGATCAGGTAGGTTATTTTCCATGGATTGGTGTTATAAATAGTGCCGTAATGAACATCATCATACACATAGATGTCTTTGCTTCCTTGTGTGATAGTCAAAGAGTAAATTTCTAGAAAAAAGACTTAATTGAAGAAAGTGATTTTCACATTTTCATAGCTGATGCCAAATTGTTCTCTAATAATCTACCAAAGATTATTTGAGAATGTCTTTTCCCCGTATTTGCACTACTTGGATTTTTTTTTGAAGATTTATTTACGTATGCATACAATCTGGGGTACAGGCCAGAGGCGTGGGGCAGTGAGAGGTTCCCCAGAGATAGGTTGAGGAGCAGGACAGGCAGATCAACGGAAATACACTGCTGAGGGGAGCAGTGCTCAAGGCAGGAGAGATCTGCTGCGCCATGTGGGAATCTCCTTGGTCTGGCCTCGAACTCGCGTCGCCGCTGCTGACAGCTCCTCAGCACAGCACTTAACTGCTGTGCCACCAGGGAGGCCCCTGAGTGGATTCTTGCTGTCTTTCTGGAACTTCTATTGCTCAGCCTTCAGAGATGAGGAAGTGCAGGAAGCTTATTGGCATTGCTCTATTCATTGTGTGGTTCTGTAACCTTTACTCTGCTACTTGCTTCACTTCTCTCTTTATTTTTTTTGTTCCTAATTTCTTTCTCTCCATATTTGAGGGTTATTAGTGAAAGTGGGTAGCATTTTGTGTAACCAGCCTGAATATGGACTGTGGCAGATCTGGGAGTGGATCAGGAGCAGCTATGCATTTCTCTTTGTCCCCATTGGGAATTTGTCCCACTTTCTATAATCAATTTTGTAAATTGACATAACATATGTTTTTTCCATGCTTAATTGCTGTAGGGCAGTGGTGGGCAAACTATAGTTCACAGCCCACTTTTGGCCTGCCACCTGTTTTTGTCAGTAAAGTGTTATTGAGGGCCTCCCTGGTGGTTGCAGCAGTTAAGCACTGCGCTGTGGAGCTGTCAGCAGCAGCGATACAAGTTCGATGCCCTGTGGGGAGATTCCCACATGGCACTGCAGACCTCTCCTGCCTTGCCTGCTGCTCCCCTCAGCAGTGTATTTCTGTGGATCTGCCTGTGTTGCTCCCCGCTGTTTCTCTGGTGAACCCTCTCAGTGCCCCATGCCTCTGACCTGTACCCCAGTTTGTATGCATAAATAAATAAATCTTAAAAAAAAACAAAGTGTTAATGGAACACACCCATACCCATTGCCATTTACATATTGTCTGTTGCCACTTACATGCTTCAGAGACACAGTTGGGTAGTTGTGACAGAGACCATATGGGTGAAAAAACCTAAAAGATTTACTTTCTGCCCCTTAATAGGAAAAGTTTGCCAGATCGTTTGCTGTAGGATAAATTTAGTTTTCTTGCTAGGGTTTTGTTTTTTTTTTGGCCTATGTTGTTTTAAATTTTTTAAATTTTCTTGGGAATTAGAGGAGAGAGAGACAGGGATTCTGCTTCACTATATTACTTTGTCATGGACATTAGAATAATGCTGATTTTTAAAAATTAATAAGATAACCTAACTTTCCTTATTTCCCTTTATACCAGAATGATTGCAGTGACAAAATTTGTTGATTGGATCAGTTCAGTTTATTTGAGATAAGTAACATTTTATCCGACAGATAATCTCTTAGCAATAAATTAAAATTTTTCACATTATTCCTCTTAAATGATGTATTTTCTCAATAAAACAGCTACTTAATTACAGTAATTTTTAGAGAGGTGATTTAAATTTCCAATTTCCTTTCTCTTTCACTTTTTCAAAGGTATAAGCGTTTCAACCAGACTTTGGACAGCATTGGAGAGAATGAAGGTGGTATTGATAAGTTTTCCAGAGGTTATGAATCTTTCGGTGTCCATAGATGTGCTGATGGTGGATTATACTGCAAGGAATGGGCTCCAGGAGCAGAAGGAGTCTTTCTTGCTGGAGAATTCAGTAAGTATTTTGAAAGCATTAAAAAGTATTTTCAAAAGTAGTGAAACCATTCTATTTTTCTACTTAAAACATAAACCTGTTATATGTCATATATTTAACTACATGAAAATTAATAATTATAAATATCTAACTTTTCAGATAGAGCCATGGAATTTATTAGTCTCTATCTTTATGTGGTTATTTCTACTATATTGTGATATATATGTTCCAGAAAAACTTTTATGTAGTGTAAAATAATGTATCAAAAGTAGCAGAGTTTGTGAGAAAAGTCATATTTGGTAGACTACTTCAAAATTTGTCACGTTTGTTAGCAAACTCTGAAAAATTAGTCGCAATTGTGGTAATACTGGTGGGGGTTAAATCTCTACTACCATTTGTGCATCTGGTTAGTTGGCATTGTACTTCTTGGATCCTCTATGGCCCATTACTCTTTTTTGAGTTCTCACTAAAAGTAGACATCTGATCTAGAAGGTAAATGTATTCATCACTTAAAATTACCTTTTACCCTTTAACTTGTTTATAACACAATGGGAAATATCTTCTTAGTGTTGTTATGTGCACTGTTAACATCACTAGAGAGTTACTGCATAATGGTTCTGGAAGTCATGCATCTAGCTTACAGTCCAGTGAGAAGAAAGAATTGTATGTAAATGACTATAATGGTCTTCTTAGTTTTGTTCTGGAAGTATAAATAAGTTATTGCAACAGTGATACGGTAGAGAGGTCAGAATCGAAAATAGAATAACTGGAAAAATCAGCCATGGCAAAATGTTCATAAATACAGTTAGTCCTTCATTAGAGTGTTCCAAACCACTTACTCCAGGTGGCCTGTTCCAACAGCTTACGAGGCGAGGCCAGAATCCACCCTGGAATAGATGCCCTGACATCACAGGGTGTGTGTGCGCACACACACACATACACACACATACCAGGACAGTTCACACTCATCAGGGAACCTGACATGCATATTTTGAAGATGTAAGAGGAAATCAGAGTACCCACTGCAACCCCTTGTTGACATAAGGGAACTGCATGTCTGTATGTAAACACCACACAATGTTTTTTTTTTTTAATCTTTGTTATTACCGTTGTTATTGAAGTGACACTGAAAGAAACAATGTTATTTGAGGATCTTCGTACAAGGAAAGAAAATATAAAAATGATAATAAAACTTTAGTACCATAGTGTGGTGTAGTATTGAAAATTTGATTTTATAGGACTCTAATGTCTACGTGCTGTACTATTCCATTTATATGATGTCTAGAAACAGCAAAACTATATGGACAGAAAATAGATCAGAATTAGTCAGGTTTGGGGTAGAAGCTGTTAGTTATAGGGGAGTATAAAAGAACTTTTTGGGGAGATGAAAATGTTTTATGTCCAAATTGTTAGTAGTTATGTGATAGTATATGTTTGTCAAAATGTATAGAACTATGCAACTGAAAGAATTACACCTTAAGGAATTTGACTTTAAAATAGCTTTTCTTACCTAAATAACTACATTTCTCATTAGTGTTTTGTTAATAGATTTAGACTTCAACTTGCAATAAAGATAATTTTTGATATTCTACTATAGTAATTTCTTTCTACTGTCATTTATAAGATTGAGAGGTATTCATTGGAGTGTTCAAGATAGTTTTTTCATAATGATGCCAAAACTCATACACATCATTTAACATTTAGTTTTTGCATTTGAACACATCGCTACCATATTTATGTTAAACCCACTGAGTAGGGGCCTCTCTGGTGGTTACAACAGTTAAGTGCTGCTCTGTGGAGCTGTCAGTAGCGGCTACGCGAGTTCAGTGCCCGGCTGGGGAGATTCCCACATGGCGTTGCAGACCTCTCCTGCCTTGCCCGCTGCTCCCCTCAGCAGTGTATTTCCGTCCATCTGCCTGTTCTGCTCCCCACTCCGTCTCTGGTGAACCCTCTTGATGCCCCATGCCTCTGGCCTGTATGCATAAATAAATAAATAAATCTTAAAAAAAACAAAAACCTACCGAGTAGATTTAGAGATATAAAAATATGGGAAAACAACTACCAGCACACTTTGGAGCTATCGCTTTTTCATTTCCATGCCATCATAATAAAACAAATATAATAAGCAAGTCACAGTATTATTTTTATGAGTGAATTTAAGAGTTAATAGTTAAAATAGTTATCAAGTTGAGGCCACAAGAAGGGGAGGGTGGTGAGGTGGGAAAAAAGGGCAGAGGGTGCTCAATAAACTATGGTGGAGGATTGTGGATACTTTGATGGTGGGTGGTCTGATAACATAAATTTGTAAATGTGTGAACCTTTACCCTTTAAATATTTACAATGCTGTATACTGATGTTTCCTCAATAACCATAATATATATTTTTTAATGAACAGATTCTATGAAGTACATTTCTTGTACACAGTAAAGTAAAAATAAAATCCCTAACAAGTGGTAAATTGGAAAGAATTTATATGTCTAATCTATTTGGTTACCTGAGACCTGCCCAACGTTGCAGGTCTCAGGGTCTTTTAATACATGAGGTCTCAACTTTAGCTCACTAAAAAGCATGAAAAAACTTGAAAATGAAGAGTAGAGCCAAGTTTCTGGGTTAATAATTCATTTTAAAGAATATTTCTCTGTAAAAAAAGTTCATGTGAATATCAATTTACTATGACTAGGTACAACACAGGATTTTGAAAATGATGCCACTATAGCTAAAAAATACCTTTAAATAATTGAACTAACTGTATATATATTTATATATATTATTTATATATAAATAATTTATCAGCTAGAAGTTGAAACAGCAATATGCTTAAAAGTTTCTATAAAAATAATCAGTAACTGTAATACTGATACATTTTTTAATAATTCTTTTTCTCACTTTGTCATCTAATCTAACAGTTCACTTAGCTTCTATATCTATATATACTTGAAACATCACCTAACAAACTTATGCTTGAAGTTACCATTATTTTACTAGTATTTTTTTTATTTTGCACGTATATATAATTTAAAACACTGATTTTGTACTTACCTCTTCCCTTGAATTTCAAAGATAATATAAATCAATTTTTAAAAAACAAATATTGACAAAAATCTTTTTTCTGCTAATGGATAAATTGTTACTTATATTTACACAAAAAAGGAAATTTTCTTAGTACAGTTTCTATCTAAATGATTAACCTTTATTTGTGTTAAGTTTTCAGAAGAAATTGAAATTAAAGAACATCTAGACTTTAATTTTATATTACGTAAAATTGTACCTGTAATCAAAATAGTTGTGCATATTATTTTGATGTCTTTCTTTTCTTATCATCATTTTAGAAATTGACTGCACTAAACAATTTTCTCAGGACTTAGCCATAATATTTCTGGGAAATGTTTGTTATTCTAGTGTATTTGTTTTTTCCAGCCGACCTGAAAATATTTTAACCTATAATTGCTTAGAGTAGTGATACATAAACCATATTTAAGAAATAAATTGCTATGAATTTATGTGAAAGAAATGGGATTTATAATTTTAAAATATAATTGAGCATTCTAAACACTTACTGTTCTTCATTTCGTGGGGATATGGTGATGATACTCATTTTACCTGCCTAGCTGGGTTGCTCTACATACTAACTAGATAGAAAATGTGATAACATTTTATATGTTATTCAGCCCTACAACAATGTTAATTGACAAGATTGAAAAAAAAAACTCACTTGCAAAGTCTCTTTTTTAATTGAAAAATTACTGTTAATTTCAAAAGGCACTCAAACCTTGCAAAAGTCAAAGTAGTCTGATTTGCCCAGACTGTGTTGTACCTGTCTACTGCTATTCATAATTTTAAAACTTGGAAAATAGCTTCACTTTAAATATATTACACATATTTTTCTTCATTTGAGAAAAAAATGAAATGATCATTTCTTTTCCTTTCAGTCATTTTTTAAAAAAACTAGTTTTTAAAGCAGTAAGCAGCTGCTGCAGCAACCCAGGACTATGGATATATAATGACATTCATCAAGATTGGATTCTTACCATCCAAAAAATATTTTCGTGCAAGCCAGAAAACTATTTTAAAGGTTTGTGATGAATTTCTAAAACTTTGAATCATCTTCAGTACAGCATTTAAAATATGCTTGGTGTTTTGGAACTCTATCAAATTTATTGCAGGTTGCTAAATAATTGAAGAAAACTAGCTGTTTTCCAGTAGCTAGATGATAATAAGTAGAGAGAAAGGTAGTAAACTGCATATGTCAATATAAAATAGTTGGGTTCCTATTCACTATAACTGAAAGCATTTCATTTAAAATTACAAGTCCAGGAGCTAGCCATTTTTCAAATAACCTAAATTTCAATCATTGAAAGACTAAAAAAAAAAGGGGGGAGAAATAGGTATTCTTATGCCTTTATAGATATCTTTGCTGAGTGGGAAAGAGACTAAGGAGAATTTTACCTCTGTTTTAGATAAACTTTGTCTATAATTCTGTTTCCATGTATACAATTGCCAAGAAGTGTACATCATCACAGATAATCTTTATATTTCTTAATTCCAAATGCTCTGAAATAGTGCTACTCTATGAATCAGCATTTCCATATACTGTAATTGGTTTTCAGTGATATAGTGCTAGAAATTTGGTGTAAATACATAAAAAATTTAATTACAAATTGACAGTAATAATGATAATGCAAAATGATAATAATACAAAAATTGAGACTTAAATTTTATTTTTTTTTATTTTCTAGTACTTCATTTTATCATAGTTTACATATTAGTCAGTAATAGCTTAGTTTTTTTTTTTTTTAAATGAACTGGGCCATCATCACAGTTTAAGATAAACACTGATCTGAAAATTAGTGATATATATTGGTTTAGAAGCCCTTTGGAATTGGAAGATGTAATTCTGTTCAACCTGCCTGCTATTCTCTTCAAGGAATCTATCTCTTATATCAGTAGCTTCCACTGTGATGTGGCATGTTATCAACAACTCCAATATTTTAATGGGTTACAGCAACTAAGATTAATTTCTTGCTCATGTTGCTCATGTTGACTGCAGTTATTAGCTATGGCTCTGTCCCAAGTGTCAAATTCTTTCTAAGATTAAGGGTGATGGAGCATCCCCTGTGTGGGACATGATGATCTCATGAAAGAGATAAAAAGCTATGCAGGAAATCTGTCATGACTCTAAAGGGTTCATTGTAGAAGTGGCAAATGAGATTTGCCCTTCCATTTCATTAATCAAATAAATTGATCAACCCTTACATCAATGAGGCATGAATGCAGAATTCTCTTTTATGAGTGACCATGAAAAGTTGGGAATGACCCCAGGTGTAAATGATATATTTTCATAATATAAAGTGTTTTGTTGTATGAAGTGCCTTTCCTAGACTTTTTTTATATTCTAAGTATCTAAGAGACTGTGTGGGGGAGGGGGAGGGTAAAGAGAGGAGAGGGTATCAAAGGAAAGTTGGTTAGGGAGGGTAGTTTTACCAACTTGTATAATTGAGAAGGTTTCTTTTGAATTTCTATTGACTTTAGATTAAATTGGATTTTTAAGGACTCTTATCAGGTAGACATTTTCTGTTCCCATACTTTATTTCAGGATATATACCCCCATTTTGCCCAACTGGATTTAGAATCTACATATCTCTATAAATTTTTCCTATTTGTGTAATTACAACTGGTTTTTTTTTTTTTCTCCTTCTGCTAATCTGTCTGGTGTTAATTTGATTGTCCCACCAGTCCGAAAAGAACTCAGAGTGAAGGGGGAAATTTCCTCTTTTCCCCAATAGGTATTAACCAAACCTATTGATTTTAAGAGATGGTCTTTTCAATATTATGTGAACTTAAAATAGCTAACTAGCCAATATGTGTTTTTTAAAGTGTTGCCTGGACTTTCCCTAGTTTCTAATCCAGTGCTGATTCTTTCACCCTTGGGTCTATTTTCACTGATGGATTTTTCCATTTTCAATGGATTGTGGATGTGTTGTAGAAATTTGCTTAGCCAATGTCAACTTTCTAGACTTACTGAATTAACTTATGCTTGACAAGCTCATTGTAAAAAATACTGACTGCTTCCTGCAAGATTCTCAGCATTCATTGTTAGTAGACTATGGTCTAGTACACATATGCCATTCTGTTTCTACCAGTTACATTGTATGCTTATAATGAGCCAGTTTCTTACACCTTCCAATCCTGTGAAATCCACATCTCATTATAATTCTGTAACAATATTATGTAAAGTATGAATTATGAGTGCTACAGAAAAATTGATTTGAGTATCGGGAAGATCAAAGTAAGGACAAATTGGAAAAATAATTTTGAATTTAGTATGTACAACTGAGCTGCAAATTATGATATAAATCTAAAAATTTCATATGCAGTTTATTTTTCATGTATCTTTTAGCTTTCATTCCGTTTTAATCAAAAGGAAATTGAAGTTGCAAATGTTGCACTTTAGGTTTAAATTCATATAAGAAATATAATAGCAAAATCCTAATCTGAGAATCTAAGATCAAACAAATGGCTTTATATTCTTATATCAGAAGTTCAGCAACAATTTATATTTGTGTTTTAAGTTAAAACAATTTTTTTTTTACTATTTGTGTATGTTTGTATATATATCATCTTTTTTTTAAAATTTATTTATTTATGCATACAAACTGGGGTACAGGCCAGAGGCATGGGGCGGTGAGAGGGTTCACCAGAGACAGAGTGTTGAGCGTCACTGGCAGATCTACAGAAATACACTGCTGAGGGGAGCTGTGGGCAAGGCAGGAGAGGTCTGCTGCGCCATGTGGGAATCTCCCTAGCCAGGCGTCAAACTCTCGTCACCACTGCAGACAGCTCCACAGCGCGGCGCTTAACCACTGCGCCACCAGAGAGGCCCTCATTATCTGTTTTAATCAATATTTTCAATATATGTACCAATCTCTGACCCAATTATGGTAGATCAGAGAGCTTTGTTATAATGCCTAATGTGATTATCGTTATAGGGAAGCCTCCTTACCTACTGGGACTTTAGGAGATTGCTGTTAGACCGCAATGCTACAAGGTAGATTTTGAAATGCATGACATAAATTATAATTTTCTAGCCTTTTTCATAAATATCCTGTTTTAAAAAATTATGCTGTTTGGTTAATATAATACTTTTTTTAAGCTTCAATTTTGGTATTTCATTTGTAGTTCATTTGTAAAATTATTTTTTGGTTGTTCAGTTGTTGACTTTTAAAATTTTCATAATTTTATTCTTTAACGTGACTTTATCAAGTTTACCATTTACTTACACAAAGAAGGTATATTATTTGTACCATTCTCTGATCAAATTAGATATTTTCTTAGAGAAGTGTTCTTTTTTTTTTTAAGATTTATTTTTTTATGCATACAAGAACTGGGGTGTAGGGCAGAGGTGTGTGTGGGGTTTGAGAGGATTCGCCAGAGACAGAGTTGGGAGCAGAACAGGTGGATCTACTGAAGTAAACTGCTGAGGAGAGCAGCAGGAGAGACAGGAGAAGTCTGCTGCACTGTATGGGTCAGCTCTCTGCCTGGGGATCTAACTTGTACTGCAGTGGCTGCAGATAGTTTCATAGTGCTGAGACTTAACCCGTTGTGCTACTAAGGAGGCCCAGAAGTGTTGTCTAGCCCCAAGTGTGAGCGATTATAACATATATCAACATTCTCTGTGTCTTGATCACAACCAAACTATTAATTTTAAGTTTAAATTGTATTATTCTAAGAAGCTGTCATTTATGGTAGATGTTTAAGGCAATTTTAACTTGTTTATATTAATACAGTACTGAATCTCATTTTGCATTTTGGAAAGGTTTATAAATTAAGTAAGTCTATTGAAGTGGGATAGTGCTGTTATGTTTTTTTTGTTTTGCTTGTCCAAAGCATCAACCCTAGCAGGTCAGCTGGAATTCAAGTCACTAATTAATTTTGAGACCTTGTCTTTTTAATTGTTAAGCTTTGAATCTATAGATTATTCTCACTCAAATCTTTCCCCTGTCACTGGTTTGTATTCCTTACATTCAATCCCTGTCTAGCTATTTTGTTATTAGAAAAATTTGGACATACGTTTAACATTGAATAGAGAATGAAAGTTAAAATGAAAGTTTTGTTTCTTTGCAGCTTGGCCATTCCTCATGTCAGACTTTGAAAATATTAATTTTAATTTTGACTACTGGAGACTCAGGCTTTGTTGCTTTCAAATTAGGGTAGAATTAACTCAGTGTGTTACTTAGTGATTAGGATCCTGCAAATAATACCACATTTTATTCAATGAGTAACAATAACCTTCAGTAGTGATGCGTTTATGTGTTATCATTCCCTGGTAACCATGGAGACATAGCTTACTTTCAACCTAAAGGTTGAAGGTTTATTACCTACTCCCACTACTTATTTATTTTCTTGCTTTTTTTATTTTAATGTTTCAAAAGTCAAGGTATTACTTGCATACAAGAAATTTATCATTTCAAAGTGTACACTTCAGTGGTTTTTATTTTTGTCATGTTTTGCAACCATTACCACATTTCATTTCAGAATATTTCCATCATCCCCAGAAGAAATCTTTAAACTGTTCATAGTCTCAATTCTTCCCTTGTTCTATCCACTGGGAACCCTTAATATTGTTCCTGTCTCTAGCTTTGCCTATTCTGGACATTTCACATAAATGGCCTCTTACAATATGTGACTTTTTGTTCTAGTTTCTTTTACTTACAGTGTTTTAAATGTTAATCCATTTTGTAGCATCTAACTGCCTTTCATCCCCTTTCATGACTGAATAATATTTCATTGTATCGATTTACCACATTTTGGTTACCCATCCCTCAACAAATTGATATTTCGGTTGTTTTTATGTTTTAGCCATTGTGTATGATGTTCCTATGAACCTTTGTATACAAGATTTTGTATGAGTAGGTGTTTTCAGTGTTCTTGGGTTACCTTAGTTAATGATGCACTTACCAAATTAAGTTATTTTTGCTGTGTTGTCATTTGCCTATTGCCCTCCAGTATTTTCATTCACCCTTTTCTGTTCTGCTCTGTACCACTTTCTTCAAGCTTCCTTGCTTGTGTTTCTCTGGAGTTTGTTTAATGCAAGGTACTTGTGGAACTGGAGGATGGGTGGAATGAGAAGCCAGGGAATTCTCCCCTACTCTTCTGCCCACCCCTCTTTTCTAAATTGAGACCCAGTCTTCTGTAGCAGCTGTGCCAAGTAGGTCGTGTTGCTTTTCTCTCTGCG
The DNA here is from genome assembly GCA_004024925.1 of Scalopus aquaticus. Classification (NCBI taxonomy): domain Eukaryota; kingdom Metazoa; phylum Chordata; class Mammalia; order Eulipotyphla; family Talpidae; genus Scalopus; species Scalopus aquaticus. Next base: position 22,167 of record PVIJ01010925.1, on the reverse strand, counting down.
AGCTCACTGCTAGCAAGCACACTTGCCTTGTCTCCAGCTTCTGCTCAGTGGCCCTGACTTCTGCATTCCAGTCATACTGCTTCTCCCTAGGAGTGTTGCCAAATTACTATTATTGCTAATCCCTGGGTTACTTCATTATCCTCTTGAATACTTAGTTCTATTGTGTAACCAGTTTGCTTTGCCGAAGTCCCTCTGTTTGAAGTGGGTAGAGTGGCACTCTAGCCTCTCATTGCTGGAATAAATATTCCTCCATTAGGGCTGCTGAGATATCCAAGTCTATAGGGCATCTTGCATTATGCATTAGTCTTTTCTAAAGTGGTCCTGCTGAGAGGCCCTGCTTCTGTTAAAATATTTTAAAGAATATTTTTAAAGGCAGATTTAACAACTCTGTAAATTTTAAGTCTTTTTATGATAAAGAGATGTATTATAGAATTTATTATTTTATTCAAAATTCAACACAATCTGGGTGAGAGATATTGTTATATTCTTCCCCTTTCCCCTACATTGTAGTAAATTAGTTATGTTTCACTCTCAGTAAGGTTTTTGATGTTCTCTGTACTAGAGAATTTCATCTTCATTATGCTTTGTTAAGTCTAAAACATTTTTTTCCTAGTGTGTGTTCCATATATCACTTGAAGCAGAGTAACTTGGATTTTGGCATTATAATGATTCCAAAGTAAATATCAAACCTCCTGAATCATAGTCTCATGAGGTGATAATGTATTACCCTCTTTTTTGAGGTTTTATATTGTCTGTGTGCTAGCTGGCTCCTGTAGTAATGTATATCCTTTTTGATCTCTCCCACACCATCTCCATGGGTGAAGTTAGAGTTATCCTCTTTTCTTAGTGGATAGTAGGAAATATGCCACTCTAAACAATGGCACAAATTTATTTAGGAGAATCTTCTAGAAGGTAAGAAAATCATGTCTCCTAGCAAAGAATCAGAGGAGCTGATCACTTCCAGTGGGAGGGAGAGAACAAAAGAGTAAATACTTTGGAGAGTAGAGAATGTTTGGTTTTTAATTCCTGGTGATGTTTTAATCAAGTATTTAGGCAGAATTGAGACAGTTTTAGGTATGTAGGGATGCAGTAATGTGTTTTATCTTCAAAACATTCTTCTTTTAGGAAGTTATATTGGATGCTAGCAAAATGAAAGAATAAACCAAGAAGGAAGACACAAGATGCAGGCCCCAGTGACTCAACCTCAGGAGAGAGTAAGGTGGCAAAAGAAGTATTTTGGTTGGACAGCAAGCATAGAGAACAAGCTTTAGGAAGGAGCAGGCAGGGAAGAACCATGAAGAAGGCCCTGGCAGAATGGAGAAAACATTTAGAAACTTAGAAAATGTTAGCATGTGAGTAAAGGTTTTCAGTAAAAGACAAAAAACTTAATTTGAACATGATGTTGGAAAGAAAGTCCTTTAGGTGGCTGCTGTAGACTGAATGCCTGTATCTCCCCCTACTCCCCTGAAATTCACATAAAGAAACCTTAATGATCAATGTGATGGTATTTGGGGATGAAGCCTTTGGAAGGTAATTATGTTTAAATGTAGGGAAACCTATGAAAGAAGAAGAGAGACTGGAGCTTTCTCTGTTCTCTCCTTCTTCTTCCCTTTCTCCCTCCCAGGGAGAGATACAGGACACAGTAAGGAGGTGACAGACTGTAGGGCAAGAGCGAGGTCCTCTCTAGGAACTGAAACTCTGATACTCTGATCTTGGACCCCCTAGACTCCAGAACTATAAGAAATAAATATCTGCTTTTTTAAGCCACCTGGTCTATGACATTTTACTATGGCCACCCATGCAGACTGATACAGTGACACTGGGTCATGTCACTGGCCTCTAGAGAAGCATCAGTAAACCTGTGTTATCTTTGTCTCTGTGGTGAAATTATTGCTACATGCAAGAAAAGATTCATTTTTTTTTGATAAATTAATGTATAGGAATATCACTAAATACTTAACAATTACATTGTTTCTATAAAAATAATTTTGAAGATAGTTTAAAAAGGCTATCATGTTAGTAACCTTGACCATGTAGTTAAAAAAAGCCTTATTAAAATTTAAGTGAACTATGTTTCTGTTGTAATAAATTTATCTGAGACACTTGCCACTCTATGAAGCAGACAGATGTGCTAGACAGATGTAAGATCAATCTTGACATTGCTTTATGGATGATGATGTAAAAAGTAGATTTGTTCAAACATTTTCATCCCAATAAAGGGGGAAATAGGTGACAAGGGAGTTCCATTCAGAACCAAAGGTGAATGAACATGTGCAATTTACCAACTATGGGTGCATTATAGTTATTTTTTTCTTGGTTGAAACCAGGCTATTCCAACTTGCTTTCTTTATTCTTGCTACCTCAGCCTGCTAAGTGAGCTTGGCTCCAGTCAATGAGGATGTCATTTTCAGGTGGTAATTCTTTGCATGCTTGCTTCTGTTGAAGTTTTTCTTGAGAATCACAGGATTTTTGCCTCTGTGTTAGTCAGTGAGCAGCAGGTCACAGATGGGTTATTTAAGGATTTTCTGGAGAGAGTTTGATTAAAGGCTCTTTGTAAAAAGAATGGTGAGGGTTAAGATACAACTGGAATTGGAAAACGCTGCTCGTTCAGGAGTAGGTATGAGAAAGGAGGGAATGATTGGAGTCAAAAGGAAGTGTCCATTTGCAGGATCTGTGGCCAGAGAGGCAACCACTGAAAGAAGGAAGCAGGAATAGAAGGGGGTACTAAGTACCTATCCATTTCTCTCATGCAAGAATCTCCCTTTGGCCAGTCTCAACCTGCAACTGGAGGGCTGGCGAGTCAATTCAGGTCAATCTTCAGGATATAGAGCAGGTCTGAAAAACTCAGATGGCTTTTCGGTTAGATCTTAGCATCGACAAATGCAAAATAACTAGAACTATTACCCAGAATTAGGGAACACATTTCCTAGGGGCATTTTTTTTAACATTTATTTATTTATGCATACAAGAACTGGGGTGTAGGCCAGAGGTGTGGGGTGGTGAGAGGATTCACCAGAGACAGAGTAGGGAACAGAACAGGTGGGTCTACTGAAGTACACTGCTGAGGGGAGCAGCAGGCAAGGCAGGAGAGGTCTGCTGCACCTGGTAGGAATCTCCCCAGCTAGGGATCTAACTTGCTGCAGTGGCTGCTAATAGATTCATAGTGCTGAGACTTAACCCATTACGCAACCAGGGAGGCCCGCTAGAGCCATTTGTGACTTAATTTACTTTGAAGTGACTCTTAGATTTTTTAAAATAACTACATTAGTGTGTTATGTACATTTCTATTCAAAGAGGAATTAAACATTTTTGGTGCATCCGTTTCTTCCCTGCTTGCTTGCTTCCTTTCCACTTCCCCCCTCCTATCCTCTGTCCTGCTCTCTTGTTCCCTTTCTTCCTCCCTCTTTTCTTCCCTCCATTTTTCTACTTTACTTTCTCTTTTCCTGTGGGTATTTCTTTGATCTAATTAATTCTGAATAAGTTAGTATCCAATATTAAGAAGTAGAAGAGTTTCAGGTTTACCAAAGGGTCTGAGGTTTTAGGGAAAAGAAGAATGAACTTTATTTCTTAATCCACTTACAGCAAGCAATGAACTTGTAGCAGTTTGTCAGGGGCTTCTAAAATAAGGTTAGCAATATGTCTAGACTCTGGGCATGTGATACCAGTTTTTCTTTTTTTATTTGGAGATGTAGAATATAATCTTAAAACAAGGAATTTACTCTGTTAAAGATGCAGTAATCTCCCAGATGCTGCTCTAATTGACACATGTGTAATTGTGTATGGGTGTACCGTGATTTTTAAAAAGCAGGTTTGTTTTAAAATGTTGTCAGGCTTCTTGGTGTTAGGAGAGCATGGGAAAGATCTGGATTTTAAATATGACAACTTATTCAACCCACCCTTACATAGTGCTATTTATTGAGAACTTTCCATGTGCCAGGTATTGTGCTTATTCATGGAAATTCTCCAGTGCAAAAAAAGGACAATGCCTTTTCATCTGGCAGGGGAAATGTTGATTTTTCAGCTCATAAAGTTAGAGGATCTGTCTAAGCTCATCTAACAATAAAGTTAAATTTAAATTCCGATGTTATTACCATTGCTATGTGACTTTCTGGTTAAAAAATAAATGATTAGAGATATTGTGTTATAGTTTCTGTTTATCCAACTGGAACTATAGAACTGGTGTTGAGGAGAAGAAACAAGTTTCTTCTACTGTATATGTGCTAGTAAAGAAGGTTTTTGCTGTGCCAGAAACCATTAAGACAAAGTGAAAGAATTTCACAGAGCTAAAGATCAAACACCTGAGAAAGAACTTTTCCCAAAAGATACTTCAAAAGGCAAGGAGGAAATTTATGTATGAAAAACCTAAGCACTATCACAAGGAATATAGACAGATGTACAGAACTGAGATTTGAATGGCAAGGACAACAAGAAAAGCTAGCAACCTGTGGAAGCCAAATTGGCATTTGCCGCCAGGATTTCAGAGGTTATCAGTGGTGTGAGCCCAAAGGTTTGACAGCTATTACGGCCCCTTCATCCTCACCAGATCTTCAGTGGTAACTTTGTTAAGCTCATCTGGGCATTGTGGAGCCATGTGTTACCTGAAGTTAGCAAATAAATTGATTTGCCAACCTAGTTATGGCACAATGAACAAGAAGCAAATTGCCCAATCAGTTAACTCATTGATGGCGCCATCTCTTGGTAAATGTGGCATCATCTGCAGGGAGGATCCGATTCATGAGGTCTTTCTGTACTTTTGGGAAATGTTGAGGCAAACAACTTCCTCTGACCCCCTCAAATTATCTTGTCCATGCAGTAGAATAACAAGAAGTCCACCCACTTTGTAGAAGATGGAGATGCTGGCAATGGGAAGACCAGTTCAAAAAGCTTATTAGAAGAATAAACTGACGTGCCTACTGTGATTATTTTTGCAGTCTGGTCAGTTAATATACAGTGACTTTTCAAATTGGAGCAAAAAGACATTATTGTATAAAGACATTTAGAACTAATGAATTATATAAAGATGGCTTCCTAAGTACTTTCTGACTTAAAAAAAATTGACTATACATTAATAATACTTATTTAAGCCAACTTACTATTTCCTGATACTTTTTTGAGGAGTTTTTGATCGCTTATTTATTTTGGTGATAATTTGTGTGTTTATTTTTCAGCCAAAAGTGTTAAAATGAAACTTTGAGGTATATTTTCAGAGAATCTACAATTGATTTAAATGATACTTGAGACATTTTTTTGTCAAACTGAACTGAGCTAGAAAAAATCTCTTAGAATAGCTGTATTTAGATTTTAATGAAACTAGGCAGAAAGGAGACTAAAGTGAATTTCCTTTTTAGTCTTTTAAATGAAAAAGTGCATCATTTGTCCTATATATCTTATTCATCATCAGTCTTAGCAAAGCATTCATTCCCATGAGAGAGATAATGGATTCAGAGAGCTGAGAGGAATGGAAGATTGTCATTCAGTGCAGATGAGTTTTAGTAATATTCTTATCATGAGAAATTGGGTTGCAGAACCTTAAGATTTAGAATTAAGTTGCCATAGATATATTTAATTAAAAGTAGATTGCTTTAACCTTTCTTTAAGTTAGAAATAGGTTTAAAATCTTAAATTAAATTTATAGTTAGTTTGTATTTAACTTGTATTCAGGACTTGCCTTTAATAGGGATTCTTTATAAAGTTTAGCTCTAAAAAGGTACGTTTTAATTGAACTATTACAGTGAAAGTTTCTGAAAGAATTTTATAACTTTGTATATTGGATCAAAGTATGGCTTACTTTTTTTGTACTAAGAAAGTAATCAAATTTGTCCAAACAAACTAAAATCTGAGAACAAAAAGGGAAGGAAAACCTGCTTCTTCAATTCTCCTACCTCATCACTGTAGCTTTTCAGTCATGTAAATTATATTTCTTAGTGTTATCAACTGGTAGACTGTTTTCTCATTTACAGTGTTGTCCATTAGATAACAGTAGAAGAGATTTCACTCTTCTGAAGAGGAAAGCACGTGAATAATGAAGTTATCAAAGTAGAAAAGTAAACAAGTGAGAATATATATTATGCATCCCTGTTTGCCAAATTTTCAAACTTTGCTATTAATAATCTTGGTGAATGAGAGGAAAATAAAGTGCCCCAAACTCATCCTGTGGACCTATCTAATTGTATACTCTTAACCCAAGGATAAAAACACAAAGTGAGTTGAATGTAGAAGGATTTGTTGTTACCAACTAATCTTGATTATGCCTCCCGGGACTGGACCTGCATCCCTATGCTCAGGGCATGAGGACCCCTTCCTCTGAGCTAATGCTGACATTTGGTTTGTGTTTTGCGCTTTGTATTTGGCTATTCTTCTGCTTGAGAGAATTCAGGGGAGTAGACATGGGGTACCTGATAACAGTTGCCGCAGTTCCAGTCTGTGATCAGCCTGTGACTCTTCTCAATCAGCTTTTCACTAAGTCTTTTTTCTAAGGGTTATTAAGCTAAAATAATCTGTTTCTGGCTTAATTTCTCCTAAGATCTGTTCTAAAGAATGGGAGTATTGGGCCTCCCTGGTGGCGCAGCGGTTGAGCGCTGAGCTGTGGAGCTGTAAGCAGCGTGTGAGTTTGATGCCCGGCCGGGGAGAATCCCACATGGTGCGGCAGACCTCTCCTGCCTCGCCCGCTTTCCCCTCAGCAGTGTATTTCTGATCTGCCTGTTCTGCACCCCACTCTGTATCTGGTGAACCCTCTCACCACCCCATGCCTCTGGCCTGTACCCCAGCTTGTATGTATAAATAAATAAATCTTAAAAAAAAAAAAAAAGAATGGGAGTATTACCTCAAGTGCTTTATAATTTTATCCTTGTTGGGAGTTAACACTTTCCATTCCCCTGCCCCCACCATGGGCAGTTCATGCTGACTAGCACAAAAGTGTCTCAGATTAATTGTACATATTAAATCAAAATAAATTCTTCAAAAACTAAGCCCATTCACTATAACTTCTCCCCCCCCCCTTTTTTGAAAAGTAAAGTTTCTATAGAAAGTGGTCCGTATGTGTTCGTTTCCTCCTCTCCATGGGCTGAGATAATCATAAACTGAAATATCCTATAAATACACCATCATTACCAAGAAAGTAATTGCAGTATTATGGAGTTGTTACTCTTTTCACAATGAAGATCAAGGTTCTTTCATTTCAGGGGTTTAGAAAGAAAACATGGTCCTATTAGGCATATGGAAAATTGGAACTCATTCTGCTCATTCTGTTATAAGTAGATGAATTATCCTCATCTGGATATTATTGACATTATTTTGTTTCACACCTTGGTCCTTAACCTGTAGGAAGAGCCTGCTCTGTACAGTACTCCTAGGAAATAAGATCAGATGATACGGTATATGTGAGCTTTTAACTCAATGCCTGACTTCTAGTACATTCACTGTAAATATTTCTTTATTAACTTATTTTTTGCCTTTGTCTGGCATTTCCCAAAATTTAAATGGAGAGTATAAGCGTAGTTTGTCAAACATGCTCTTTCAGATTTAACGTTTGAAAGTGTTGACTCTCTTGCTAGACTCATTGTTGGTAGTATTGTCCAAAATTTAAAAGCATAAGAATTGTTTATTTCTGTGCAATAGTTAGACTGTAGAGGGCAAAGCCTACTCTTTAGTTTCTCTGGGATAAATATTTCTCATAAACTTGATTTATCCCTTCAGCAAATATTTCAGTATTTTGTTACATGTCACTGGTGCAATATTAGCACAGAGTTGAAGACAGAACCTTGAAAACTCACATTTGGAGGTGTAAGGCTCATGAAAAGGTGGTAAAGGCAGGAGAGAAGGAATATCACTAGGAAGTTGAGGAAGTGTCCTATCATCATAGAGAGAGAGGAGATGGCTTTTCAAGGAGAACATTGATATGTACTATCTAAAATGTACTGAACACTTAACTATGCAACGTATTCTTGATATGGACTGATTTATTAAATCTTCTCAGTGGTCCATTAAGGTAGATTCTGTTACAGACCTCATTCTGGATGAGTCAACTGAGATTTGGAATACAGAACTCATTCTTATTTGGCTGTATCTACAATACAGAGCTTCACTGGATAGTTTTTATTATATGAATTTTACTATATGAATTTTATTATATGAATTTTTCAAGGTCACTATGAAGTTAATCTTGAAAGAAGCTTCAAGAAATTTTATTTGCTCGCATTGGATAATGCAACTTGATCAATTAAATACAGTGAGCAAGGGAAAGGTAAGAATCAAGTTGAGGATTTTTGGGTCAACATGCTGTTTCTTTTAAAACGCATGTAAACTTCTACAACACATATGTCTTTTTGTTTCTGTAGATAGAAATAAATGTATGTGTAAATGTAAGCACCTGTGTGTATAAATGCATTGAAGTATGTTTTGAAGGAGAACACATGACTTCAGTGCACTGCCTTAATGGGAGAGAGGGAACTTGGGGTAGGTGATTAATTGAATCATTTCAATCACACACACACACACAAAAAAAAATGATTGCAAAGTTTAGTATAGGAAAGTAAGACATTAAAGAGAACCATAGATGGTTTTACCTTTTATGAAAAAACAAGGTTGTCATTATTTAAAATAATATTTCGTGATTATATTGCTCTAGGAATGGTTGGCAATAATTCATTCTGTTAGGATAAGTAGTAATGATAACAAAGAAGATGGATTTTTATCAAACATTTAGTACTTACCTTACAGTAAGCAATATCACCATTACAATTTTAAAAATGCTATTATATGTAATATAATAGTTCTAGTCACCATTTGTTTAATGCATAGCTATTGAATTTCTGGCAGTGTGCCTGATACTGTGTCAGAGCTGAAGGGATATCTACCTTATTACTTTTTGGTTGCTATTTCTGTACTAGCTCTAATTGTCTCACTTGATTGATATTGCTATATCTGAGATCTAGTTCATTTCTTTGGGACCCTTAATAAGTAGAAGTTAGAAACTATTTATCTGCAGATTTAGTGCTGAAAAGGTGTCATATGAAATGGTATTGTAGTTGATTGGTAGTGAGAGTGTACCTGGCATAGGAGTGCTTGTGTCCACATAATCTTAGGCAGGACAGCAGTCTCCATCGTTACAGAGATCTCCCTACTGTGCTCAGTAGAGATCAGGGGAAGACACAGTGACAACATATAGTTCTCAGTTTCCATGGTATCAGATTTAAAGGATTTCTGCAATGAACAGATGGCCAGTGGTCAAGAGATGATGGAGGGAACTTAGTAGGTTCATAATGTAGTACACTGGTACACTGGCCTAAAGCTACAGTGATGGAGAGTGTTCTCTATGATGAAAAGGCAGAGACTTAGAGGCTAGTAAAATAGTTAAAAGTGACATATTTTGTTTTAAATTTTGGAGTTTTTGAATCTTATCAGGACAGTAGTTATGAAAAACATGATTATTATCTAAAGTTTGAAATTAGATAAATGGCTATTAAATTAAATGCCAGAAAAACTTGGTAACAATAAGTGGCTTAAATGTACTTTATTTTCATAAAATTTCCTTAATAGCAGTCAGATTTCTTTTTTTTCTTGAGCGTGTTAAGTTTCCAGATTACTTGCCAGTATTTTCCTGAAACTAGAACTCTGATTTCTGAAATGGGAGTGGGGAAAGATGTGAAAATTGATGGCCTCACGCTTTTTAAAATCCAAATTGAAACTTGTACTACAAAGAGAGAAGTTTAACCTTAGAGTTTATGCCTATATCAGCATGACATAGAATAGCAATTGAAGTTTTCTACACCCCACAGATCTAATAAACACATTGGTTCATTTAAGAGTGATTCAATTTTCTTGGATTTGGGATTTCAGAAAAGAAGGAAAATAGCCTAATGAATTATGTACTATGTGTGTTACAAAAGCAGAAACCACATACAGAGGTTTATATTAGATGCCACTTGTGTTTTAGATATGGATAATTAAGCATTTTGTGAATCTTTAGATTAATAGCCTATTGAACATTTTAGAAAATTGCCCCTTTTTGAGTGGTGATATGTAGTTATATATGTTAGATTAATTATAAATGGTTTATGTATATATTATATATACACACTTTTTAAACTTAGAATTTTGTAACCTTTTCAGTAATAATTAATCTAATATATAATTAAATATTACCACTTAAAAGAGGAAAATCTTCTGAAATATATGAATTATATATATTTTCAAAGTTTTAGACATAAAGGAGAAAATCAAGATCTAGTCTTAAGATAATAAGTTAATGCATTCATTTCTTTAATTACTATAATTTTTAAGCATGTCTAATAATTTACTTGGTGATTCATATTAATTGGAAATATTACTATAAAGATTTGTGCTTTTTAATAAGTATATTATTTTCTAAAGAGATAATTTTTTATAACCTTAGTATTTAATGACGTATTAAAAAACTCCCATTATGTTCATTTGCAAAATTATAAAAGAAATGTTTTATTATTGTTGTTGTTGTTAATCTGTCCTTAACTAAGTTTCCAGTTGCCAAGTTTGTTATGATCTTGATTTGGCATAAAAAGTTGAAAATGTATTCTTTCCGTAAAGAACTTGCTGAATATTTATGTGGTAGGCACAGTAATAAGTATTGGGATGTGAAGATGAATAAAATTTGATTCATACTTTCAGATAGCTTATAGTCAAAAATGGATTGATATAGATGTATGTCATCAATGGTATAAAATAAATATATTTAGATCACTGGGAAATTCAAAGGTATAGTGCTGCCCTTAACTTGGCATGCAAGTCATTTACAGCCACAGTGGTGCTGTGTAATATACTTTCCCAAATTCAATGTGAAACAACAGGTAATCATATTTCTCACTCATATTTTGGATGGTTCTGTTTTTTTTTTTTTTTTAAATCTCGATAAGCTGGGCCTCCCTGGTGGCGCAGCGGTTGAGCACTGAGCTGTGGAGCTGTTGGCAGCGCACGATGCGAGTTCGACGCCCAGACCGGGAGAACCCCTCATGGTGCGGCAGACCTCTCCTGCCTTGCCCGCTGCTCCCCTCAGCAGTATATTTCTGATCTGCCTGTTCTGCTCCCCACTCTGTCTCTGGTGAACCCTCTCGCAGCCCCACGCCTCTGGCCTGTACCCCAGCTTGTATGTATAAATAAATAAATCTTAAAAAAAATTAAAAACATTAAAATCTCGATAAACTCATGAAAGGTGATGGTGTATCAATCAAGATTTTTTTGGTAGGGGATGAGACTGCCAATGAAGGATAGGAGAAATGTTGTAAAGCATGATCAGAATTTATTGTGTTAAAAGGTAAAGACTGCTTAGCACTATGAAGCTGTTGGCAGCCAGCAGCCACTGCAGCATGAGTTCAATTCCCGGCCAGGGAACTAACCCACATGGCAGGGCAGACCTCTCCTGTCTCCCTGCCTGCTCCCCTTAGCACTGTATTTCAGCAGATCTGCCTATTCTGCTCCCCACTCTGTCTCTGGTGAATTCTCTCACCACCGCCCACACCTCTGGTTTACAGCCAACTCTTGTTGCATAAATAAATAAATCTTAAAAAAAAAGGGTAAAGATTGCTATATTAGCATTTTCCGGTTCTGAACTCCATGATGCCTGTTATTTCAAGACTGACAGACCTCTGGATCTGTGGTGCTTTCTGACGTGACTATATCTCTTTGATTTCTACTCTAGACTCCTTGTGTTAAACTTTCCCAGAGGTTTTCTCCCCTTTGAGCCTTGACCTTTTACCATACTTCGTTAATTTGCAATATTGGTCACATCAAATTTTGTAATCTCTCTGTCCCTGCCCAGCTTTGGACATCCTGCAGAAGATCACACATTCCTATGAAATGCTGCTTCTGTGGGTTCATGGTCATTAACAATCCACAAACTCCTATGTGTACTCTGCAGTCAAGAATTCTCTCTTAGATCCTTCACAGTAACTATTGCTGTTTGACTCTCAGAATCCCTTATTTTGCTGCTACCTCATTCCCATTAGCATATTTAATCTATTCAGAGAAAATAGAAATCAGCAAAGAGGGAAAAATTTAACTTCCAAACCGTATTTCTAAAAACATCTCTGTATCTTTTTTCATCCTTTCCAAGTGCTTTCCAAAAGTTAGAAGAAATTGATGTCAGGAATTCATACATTGAATCCTTTTCTCTTTTCTTAATATGGAAGATCTACCTGTTTATCTCTTCCTATCAGCCTCTCCCTCTGCTGCTTTCTTTACACATTTAAAATTGCACACATCTCTTCTTCCTTAAGATATTGGAGAACTAAAGAAAATCTCTCCCTTGATTCTCTGTCAGATTTCCAGAATGATATTGTAAATCACTGGCTACACACCTATGTCTGTATAGCAAAAATGTGGGGAACTTTATAAAAGTACAGATCGACCCCTAGTCTAATGCAAGGATCAGGGTGGAACTTACAAGAGCTTACAAGAGCTGGGATGTAGGCTAGTGGTGTGGAAGGTGAGAGTATTCACCAGAGACAGAGTGGGGAAGAGAACAGACAGATTGAAATACACTGCTGAGGGGAGCAGTGGGTGAGACAGGAGAGGTCTGCTGTGCCCTGTGGGAAGCTCCCTGGCCCCATATCGAACTCATGCTGCAGTGGCTGCATATAGCTTCATAGTGCTGCGCTTAACCCTTAGAGCCACCAGGGAGGCCCTGCTGTGACCTTTATTAGTGTATTTCAGAGACATTTTAAGGGTTGAAAAGAGATGAGGAAGTAGAGACAGTAGGTAAGAAACTGGTTGGTCAGTGTCAGGTGAACCATAGGGTGACATGGGTCAAAAGAGAAGTTTTCTTCATTATTGTTGATTTTTTTTAAAGATTTAGCAAAAACACCAGTTCTTTATATTTGAGTGCTGAGAGTAAAGAGACGGAAGAGAATATTTGAAATAGCAAGATGGCAAGAATATTTAGAAACTGGATAAATTTTCAGACACAGTTGTTGTGACTGAATTTAATATACTCATTTTTCAAAGAAATCCTCGCCATTCCTCTTTTTTTCTACACTTGACAACCAAAGATTTTACTTTCTGTATCTATACTTTTACTGGACATTTCGTATAAGTGTATTCATATTCTTTGTGACCTTTTGTATCTAGCATCTTACACTCAGCATAATTTTTTCAAGGTACATCCATGTTGTAGCATATAATGTATATTGTTATATATGATTGAATGATATTCTGTTATGTAGAGTTACCACATCTTATGTATACATGCATCAGCTGATAGATAATTAGGCTGTTTCCACTCTGGGGCTCTTAAGAGTAATGCTGCTATAAACATTTGTGCTTAAGTATTTGTGTAAACATAGTTTCCAGTTTGCATGGGGATATTCCTAGGAATGTAATTACAGGGTCATATAGTAATTCTGTTTTTAACTTTTTGAAGAAGTGCCAGGTTGTTTTACGAAGGGCCTTTCCAATTAACATTCTCACCACAAATGTTTGTTACAGTTTCTCCCTATCCTCACCAGCATTTGTTATTGTCCATCTTTTAAATTTTCTTCATTGCAGTGGTTTGTGAAGTGGTATCTCATTGTGGTTTTGATTTGCATTTCCCTAATGACAAAGACATGATCTATTATGCTTACTAGTCATTTGTTTATTGTCTTTGGAAAAATGTCTAAAATCTTTTGTCCATTTTTAATTGGTAGATTATATTCCTTTCAATTTTGAGTTATAAAAGTGTCTTTGATATTATGGATATTCATCCTTCTGGGTGTTAGTCCTTATCAAATATATTTTTGGCAAATACTTTTCTGCACTTTGTGTGTTGTATTTTTACCTTCCCAGTCCTTATTTTTTTTTTCCTTATTGTTAAGTGAGCTGTTTTAAAAATCACCTATGATTACAGATTTTCTGTATTTCCTCATAGTAATAATTTAAGAGGCTTTCTAGGTGCATATCAATATAGAATTATAACATCTTCTTGCTGTACTGACTCCTTAATTATTATGAAATGCCCCTTTTCATTAGTAATAACTTCCTTAAAGCTTATTTATCTGATATTATTATGCTATATGAGCTTTTATTTATTTAGTGTTTTGTATATCTTTTTGTCCTTTTTTACTGTCTCATGTCTGTATCTTGTTAGTTGGCGTTATCCTCTAAGTAGCCTATATTTATTTTTCAACCCAGTCTGACACTTTTCATTTAATTGAAATATTAATAGGTATGTATATACTATGTAACTACATATATAGTAAGATTTAAATTTGGTAACCCATTATTTGTAACCTATTTGCCCCATGTATTCTATGTGCTTTTCTCTCTCCTTTTTGGAATAAGTCATGTATTTTTTAAAAATATTTATTTTCATTTATTTATGCATACGAGAACTGGGGTGCAGGCCAGAGGTGAGGGGGATGAGAGGACTCACCAGCGATGGAGTGGGGTGTAGAATAGGCCAATCTACGGAACTACACTGCTGAGGAGAGCAGCAGAAAAGAAAGGCAAGGTCTGCTGAGCCATGTGGGTTAGCTCCCTCAGGCTGCAGTAGCTGGTGATACCTTGATAAGCCTGAGACTTAACCCCTTGTGCCACCAGGGAGGCCGTAAATCAGATATTTTTTAAAGAGTCTATTTCCCTACTTTATTAGCTTTATGCATTATTTTGCAATTCTTCTAGTGATTGTTTTAATGATTGCCATGCATCCTTAACTTAGTAAAGCTTAATACAAATTAGTATATTATTTCTTATATATCCTAAGTTGTAATGGATCAAGTAAACTAAAAAGAATAAATTATGAAAAAGAATAAATTTTGAAAAAGAATAAATTATGTATTTTCAAGTATCTGGAAACATCTACAAAGACAGATCTGATTTCCCAGTGGCAGGCTCTGACAGAGAAACTAAGGGGTGGGGTGGATGCCTGGCTAGGAGGTTGCACTTGAAGCAGAGCAGCTCTGTTTTCTCATGTTTTGTATAATTTCTGCATTGGAGTTTTCCACGAAATCTATTTTGAAGTAATTAGATTGATAAATAAATGGATCGATTGCTACAATATTAGTTCACAAAGAAACCCCATTATCAAATTCACTTCTGTGGCACTACATGTAAGCAAAAAAGTTTAAAAGAAAATATAATATCCACCCCTGATTTCTTTCAAACAAAAGAAGGTTTAGAGAATAATCTAAAGTTGTAATTAGAATCTGTTCTGAAAAGAATGAAAACACTGTGTATGTACCGAGAGTTATCTGCGACAGCTAATGATGAGAAGCGGCTTTTCTCATGCCTGCTGAGTGTATGATCCACAGAATTCTAGCAGTGATCTGAACAACATTTTAAAAATTCTCCTGAGTATGGTGCATAGGAATAATATTCTAGATGCATTAAAGAGATCTTAATTTATTGCATACAGTGTATCCTTAGGACGTAAGGGCTTAATTCTCTTAGTGAACAGTGGGTGAGCAAGGCAGCATTGCCTTGTTATGAAAATGATAATCCCTGGTGTTGAGGAGGGGGTGGTAGTTGAGCATTCTCATACACTCTGGTAGAGGAATAAGCTGGAGCTGCCTATCCAGATAGCAGTTTATTAATCTGTATTAGAACCATGAATAAATTAAAATTTTATACATTTTGCTTGATAAGATGACCTTTTCTCTTTGATAGCGAGGAAACAGACTTTTACAAGTATTTGTGCAGAGACTTTAACATTCATTTCACAGTTCTTATGATGGAAATTTCCTAGTATATGGAGAGAGATGAACTTTTTCTTGGTTCATACGGGCTACTCTAATGATGCCATGGACTGGATGACCAGTTTTGGAGGTTGAGAAGTCTAAGATCAAACCCCAGCATATTCAGTGTCTGTTGAAATTCCGTCTTCCTGGTTCATGGAGGACAGTCTTTTCTCTGTGTCAGAAGTTGAAGGATGACTCCTAGGTACCTAGCTGAGGAAAACAGAAAGAAATTAAAAGCACTAAGGAATACTGCCATCTTGGGCCTCCCCGGTGGCTCAGTGGTTGGGCGCTACGCTGTGGAGCTGTTGGCCACTGGCGATGCTGGTTCGACACCCAGCCGGGGAGAATCCCACATGGTGCGGCAGACCTCTCCTGCCTCGCCTGCTGCTCCCCTCAGCAGTGTATCTCCGATCTGCCTGTTCTGCTCCCCACTCTTTCTCTGGTGAACCCTCTCGCCGCCCTGCGCCTCTGGCCTGTACCCCAGCTTGTATACATAAATAAAATAAACAAAAATTCTAAAAAAAAAAAAAAAAGAATACTGCCATCCTAGGTAAGGGCAGTGCCTCAGGAAATTCCACTTCTGGATGTTTTAACTTGTGGCATCAAAATGATACTTTCTGGACAGGGAGAATTCACAAATTAAAATTTCCATCCTGAAAGCCAAGTTTGCCTTATAATGCTATGTAAACTCTTTATCTTACATAACTTGAAACAATTAAATAACATTGCATGATGAGGGAAGTTATTTATTTGCTTCAAGAAGGTGATATTCTAAATAATTAACAACTTGTATGGCATGAGGGTCAGCCACTGGAGTGGAAAATGACTGACATCTGCCATACAGGCCAACCTGGGCCTTACTTTAGCCCTGCCTGCTGCATTTCTAGGGATCTTACCTCCCTGCTTGGTGAAGGCTGTGTGTGGCAGGGGTTGGCCCAAGTGTAGACCCTATTCTGTAGCACATTGCATCAAAGATATGTGGCACTGAATAGTAAGTTGAAACCATAACTGTGCATAAGGAGAATTTATATTAAACTCATAAACCCTCCAGAAACGAGGTGGCTAAGTACTGATGAAGAGAAACACTGTGAGTTAAAGTGTTGGGGAATATTTGAAGTAGGCTGACATTTAAGAATTTTATGTGAGGATTATTACATTAGAAAATGAAAGGTTGTTGGGTTTGAGATAAATACAGAGTTTGTGTGCCTGATGCAGTGACCTTAGTTAATGTTTGATCGCCTGTACTGGGAGTGTGTTTGCTGTTCATATTAAACTATGCATCACATATCATTTCTTTTCCTTATCTTGATTGAAATTTTGTCTGCTGGTTTTGAGTCTATGAAAAAACAGAATCTTTTGCATCATCAAAGATGATGATGAAGTTCAGCTTTTTAATAGCAAAATACGTAGGAAAATATTTGCTCTAGAAATATCTGAGGTTATCCCAACTTGATAAACATCAAATGTCTTAGGAAATGTTATAGCCAAATAATTTCTACAAGCTTAAAACATGTTCTTAAAATATTATCTAAACTAGAATAGTAAACATACATTATTTGGGGGGAGGGTAACTAATCCTCAAGCCATCAATATCTTGGTCTTGGTTATGATATGAAAAGAGGCAAAGTAAAGATGATTAGGTATGTAAGCATTTAAAAACTTTAATGCCCCTATTGTTAGATAAAAGCTTTCAAATTTTTATTTTGTGCTCAGTGGTCCATACTTTTTAATAAAGTAATTTCTTAGTGAGAATATTATAGAAAACATTATCTGTAGACACTAGTAACCATATATTCAGTCTTAGTACATGTTATCTTTTTATGTTGAAATTGTTATTATTTGCCTTGTCTCATTAGTGCATTCAAATTCCTTAATATCTCAGATCTGCCTGTAATCTATTTCACTGGCCATCTTTTTGGTCTTTATTGTCTGTCAGTCTCAGTTCTTAAATCCTGCATTGTATGTGAGTGATACTTGGCCTGGAAGGATTATTAGTGATAATTTCCGTTTCAGAATTTCCTTTGTCTATGATTTAGAACATTTATTTGGTAGTCTGTAAGTCTGATTTTATCTAGAAAACCACTTACAAAACTATGAGTAGAGAATATTTGTTTTTTTCTAAGATTTATTTATTTAGGCATACAAGCTAGGGTGTAGGCCATAGGTGTGGGTGATGAGAAGATTCACCAGAGACAGAGTGGGAAGCAGAACAGGCAGATAGACCAAAATACAATGCTGAAGGGAGCAGAGGGTGAGGCAGGAGAGGTCTGCTGCGCCATGTGGGAATCCCCCTGACCAGGTATGGAACTCAGGCTGCAGTGGCTCTGGATAGCTTCATAGTGCTGTGCTTAACCCATTGCTCCACCAAGGAGGCCCGAGTAGAAAATATTTGAACACACAGCTTGAATCAGCCAATTGCTTCTAAAATATAATCTGTAAGCCAGTATTTCAACATCACTGGGAACTTTGTGATGCAGATTATTAGCCCACACTTCAAACCTCTGAACCAAAACCAATCTTTTAACAAACCAAGGCAATTCTGATGTGAGTTAAAATTCGAGACCCATGGAACTGCAGGCCTCTCTCAATATGCAGTTCTGTGCTTCATAGAGAAAGGAATAATTGTGAAAGGTGGTATTGGGATCATTTGATCCTATCCTGAGGCCTACGTCAGGATGCAAACTATTTGCATTAAGTAATTAATGAAAATCAATTGTGTCTTGTATACTCAGGCTGTAGATCATTCAGGATTAACATGAAAATGTTTCTATAATCTGGTTCTACAATTGTGCTCTTTTTATATATTCTGATTTGGCTTGGACCATTATTTTCAATAATATTTAGGAATAAAGTCTATTGACTTATTTCTGAAGACGTAAAATTTATCCAAATTTGCCTTCTAAATTTTATTATTTTGCCTTCTGTCTTTGTCTAACTCAAATTATATTTAAAAACAAAAAATAATTTATATTTAATTTATTTTAAACTGACATTTGACATTTGATTTTAATTTATTTTTAATTGTCTCCTTTCATGATTGATTCCTGTAGTCAGGTATCACTAATGAAAGCATTAATGTTAAGTTTATAGGAACAGGTCTTCTCCAAATCTTATTGTTTTTTTTATTATTATTGTTATTTTATTTCTGTGACTTACATTGTGTGAACTATGGAGAAAAGTACATCTTATTAGCTATTTTGGAAACCCATTTTAGTGAGAAACTTTATGAAATTGTAGATTTGGGTATTTTGGTTGGTGTCTATGTTTTAAAATGGAAAGAGGCAACATTAGTTAATAAAGAAAGAGGAGTGAGGAAATTCAAGGCTGAACAATGACTGGAGCAAGAATCAAGGATTGAAAAACTGGTGATTACTTGACTTAAGAGAAATTTCTATTCATTGCAGCACCATTTACAATAGTCAAGCTATGGAAACAGCCTCAGTCCCCAAAACAGCATAGTGGATCAGAAGATGGGGTCTATAGGGCATCCCTGGTGGCGCAGCGGTTGAGTGCTGTGTTGTGGAGCTGTCAGCAGCACACTGCGAGTTTGACGCCCAGCCAGGGAGAATCCCACATGGTGCTGCAGACCTCTCCTGCCTCGCCCGCTGCTCCCCTCAGCAGTGTATTTCTGATCTGCCTGTTCTGCTCCCCGCTTTGTCTCTGGTGAACCCTTTCACCACCCCACGCTTCTGGCCTGTACTCCAGCTTTTATGTATAAATAAATAAATCTTTAAAAGAAAAAAAAAGAAGATGGGGTATATAAACACAATGAAATATTACTTAGCTGTGACAAATAAAGACAAACTCTTGCCATTTGCAACACTGATGGAATTGGAGGGGATTATGCAAATTGAAATGTAAGGACAAAGAGATGTCTGAATGGTGTCACTTGTAAGTGGACTATAGAGAAACAAAACAAAGGGTGAGGTAAAGTCAGACTGAGGGGGAGGGAGAGAACAAACTAGGGAGAACAAATATAACTGACTATGCCTGGGGACTGTGGTGTTTTTTGTGGTGGGTTTGGCATAGTAACAACACCCAAAGGGAGAGGTCCTATACTTCTAAATCACAAACAATGTTGTAAATCAGTGATACTGCAATGAAAAAAAAAATTCCATGTCTAATGTCTTTTTAAAACAGAGGAGGAATTTATGTGGGGAGAGAATCAACCAATATAAAATATATGAAGTGGTTTCAAAAATGTATGCATTGTAAATCTTCCTTTCCCATATGAAGTCTTTAATATATTTTACATTGATGTTTGGGGGAGTTGTTTTTTTCTTTAAGGAATATGTGAAGATGTTCTAAGTCTTACCTTGAAGGTTGGAGTTTGACAAGTAAAATGCACCTGCTGTGAACACTGAGTTTCCATACGGAGGAAAGGTCTAAGAAAATGAAAGATGAAAGAAATGTATAGATGAATGAAAAAAAAAAATCACTATATAGAATTACAAATAAACAACATGCTTTAGGATATTTAGACCTCTAAGATATTATAAGAAGAAAATGTGATTTATTAAATGTATTTTCTTCATACAAATATTAATACAATACTTATTTAAGTAGATCTTAAAACTCAAGTGACTACAGGCTGAAAACCAATATTCAAAAACACATTTTCACATTACTGAATACTGCTCTTAAAGAAATCTGCATATAAAAATTTCCCATGTAATGAAGTTTTACTTTCAGACTAAAAAAATATTATTTATAGTTGAATTTTTAGTGTGTACTGGGTTATCCTGCATTTTACTACTCATTATGACTTTTTCTTCATGAGATAATCTGCCAGACTGAACACTGATTTTTGAGTTTGACACTGATCAAGGCCTAGATTAAGCACTCAGCACATAGTTAATGAAATTAATGAATGAATTAATGAACTGCACCCTTTATTTTCAGATCTAACTAACCAGGAAAAGATTTGCTGCTTGTCTTAAGTTTATTGATTGTCTTAAATTACCAGCTTAGAAAAAAATCTAGTAAATGCATAAAGTGTTGCAGTACTTATCTATTTCTATTTTAAGCAACTCCCCTTCCCCTGTTAGATACTCTTTACTTTAGTTAAAGGAGTGCTATGCACAGATAGGTGAGATGTAGTTGGGGTTTTAGAGGCAGAAAAGTGTAATACCACAGAGCTTGTTGAGCTGCTCCTGAAGATAAAATACCTTTAGACATGTTCAGAGAGTCTTCATGCTGGGGTCTTCCTGCTTTGGCCCTTTATTTAAATGCTGTCTCTTATTCCCACTCTGCCTCCAACATTAAGTCTAACTGAGAGTAATGCTCCTTAGAGCTGATAGGGTAAATAAAAAAAAAAAGGTGTATAGAGAAGGTGATCATGGCATAGAACCAGCTTCCTGGTGACTTTATAATCTTTTCCTTTGAGAAATGAGGTGACAGTATTCCAGTTCGTATAGCATCACAGGGCTGACTTTAAAAAAATAGTAGTAAAACATAATAAGCATCTCTGTATACCACCTACCTAAAAAATTAAAATATTGCAACACTGTAGGTATTATTCCAACTTCTGTGCTCCTTTTCCCCTACTCAGTGGAAATCGCCACAGAATTTGATGTTTAGATTTTATTCTCTTTTTAAAAAATATTTTTACTTTCTACATATGTATCCATAAGTGTTATACAATATTATTTGCATATTTCTATAACTTGATTATAAATAGTAATCTTCTAACTCTTTAAAATTATATTTGAATTAAATTTAAAATTAAATTTAAAATTTATATATATGTATATTAAATATATATAACCTCTAATCCGTTCATTTAATACACTTGTTTCATCATACCATAGTGTATTTACCCATTTTGTGACTGATTTTTAAATTTTGATAGCAAGCAGTTTTTCAGTGAACATTTGTGGATGCTTTCTTGTGCATATTTGTGAGAATTTCTCTGTTTCCTACAAGTAGTTTTGTTGGGCTCAGGAATTAATGTATCTTTAACTTTGCAATACAGTAGCAAATCATCTTACCAACTGATAACCAAATTAGCCT
This sequence comes from Scalopus aquaticus, assembly GCA_004024925.1. Lineage (NCBI taxonomy): Eukaryota > Metazoa > Chordata > Mammalia > Eulipotyphla > Talpidae > Scalopus > Scalopus aquaticus. The sequence goes on along the minus strand of PVIJ01010925.1, from coordinate 472 downwards.
CTTCATTTTTTTTGAACTTTAATTTTTGCTAATCTAAAGGGCATGAAAGGTATCCCATTTTCCTTAATTATGAATAAGCTTGAGCACCATTACATAGATTTTATTGGATATTTATTTGTCCTCTCCTCTTTGTCCATTTTTGTATTTTTTCTTCCTCTCAGTGACTTATAGTGCATGAAAGGTATCTCATTTTCCTTAATTATGAATAAGCTTGAGCACCATTACATAGGTTTTATTGGATATTTATTTGTCCTCTCCCAAATATCTTTATCCATTTTTCTATTTTTTTTTTTTTTTTTTTTTTTTTTTTTTTTTTTTTTTTTTTTTTTTTTTTTTTTTTTTTTTTTTTTTTTTTTTTTTTTTTTTTTTTTTTTTTTTTTTTTTTTTTTTTTTTTTTTTTTTTTTTTTTTTTTTTTTTTTTTTTTTTTTTTTTTTTTTTTTTTTTTTTTTTTTTTTTTTTTTTTTTTTTTTT
>PVIJ01010924.1:0-57578 GCA_004024925.1 Scalopus aquaticus | reverse complement strand
GCTGTGGGGCGGCAAGAGGGTTCACCAGAGACAGAGCGGGGAGCAGAACAGGCAGATCAGAAATACACTGCTGAGGGGAGCAGCGGGCGAGGCAGGAGAGGTCTGCCCCACCATGTGGGATTCTCCCTGGCTGGGCGTCGAACTTGCGTGCCGACAGCTCCACAGCGCAGCGCCTAACCGCTGCGCCACCAGGGAGGCCAAATTTTTTTATTTTTTTAAAGTTTACTTATTTATACATACAAGCTGGGGTACAGGCCAGAGGAATGGGGCGGCGAGAGGGCTCACCAGAGACGGAATGGGGAGCAGAACAGGCAGATCAGAAATACGCTGCTGAGGGGAGCAGCGGGTGAGGCAGGAGAGGTCTGCCACACCACGTGGGATTATCCCTGGCTGGGAGCTGCCGACAGCTCCACAGTGCAGCGCTCAACCACTGCACCACCAGTGAGTTCCGGAATTTTTGTTATTTTTTATGCCAGCCACTGACTGATTTCCCTATGAAGTATGAATGCAAACTTTAATATCATTCCCAAATATTCAATTAAAAATTCATATTTAGGGGCCTCCTTGGTGGCACAGCGGTTAAGTGCTATGCTGTAGAGCTGTCGGCAGCAGCGACATAAGTTCGACACCCGGCCTGGGAGAATCCCACATGGCACAGCAGACCTCTCCTGCCTCGCCCGCTGCTCCCCTCAGCAGTGTGTTTCCATTGACCAGACTGTGCGACTCCCCACTCTGTCTCTGGTGAACCCTTCGCTGCCCCACACCTCTGGCCTGTACCCCAGCTTGTATGCACAAATAAATAAATCTTTAAAAAAGAAAATCCATATTTATTAAACCAGTAAAATGCTTATATGAAGTTAAACTTTCTGAAAAGAAATGTATATGGTAGAGAATGTGATTTTTTTTTCATGTATTAGTTCTCCCTATTTTCCAACAGGGGTTTTACTTGCTCATTACCTGTTATATTAATATCTAAGTACTATTTCCAGCTATAAAACTCTAAAATAAATATTAATAAATGAATCTTAAATATAGAATTATCTCTTTTCCCCATAAAAACAGAGTAACACTAAAGTTATTGAATTATATCAGTAACTCAAATACCTTTGTTTTTAGACATTATTTCACTCTGTGGGAGATTCTACTTAATTATTAATCATCAACCATCCAAGCTTTTGGTGTCTGTTGTCTTATTCTCTTCCGCAGAGATAATCACAGCACTTGCTATACAAAATTGTGGAGAATGAAATGAGCTTAAAGTTATGCCTAGAATATAATAAGTGCTGCATAAGTGTTTGCTGGCATTATTATGATCATCATTCAAACTACAAACAAAATACCTTTGATTAACTTCCTGTTCATTCTGTATCATAATGCTTTGCTCTTCTTTTCTTATTTCATTGAGTCTTGACTCCATGTCCTAGTTTTCTGAATATTGTGGCTTCTTTGTTTTACTATGGGCTTTTTACTTACAATAAATATTATTTACTGGTTCTTTGGAAAATGAAAATCATAAATTGACTATACATCATCATAAGTAACATTTTTTCAGAGGGGAAAACACTGTTTTCTAAAACTAAAATTTATCTATCTAGAATTATTAAGGAATAATTCATAAATATACTTGTATATATATAAAGTATAAGATGATGATTTGACAGATATTTGCATTATGACTTCTTTGAATCTGGTTTCTGATCTAGCATCAAATTAAATTGTTCTTCTGACTTGGCTCATTCATTTTTACTATCCCTAGAGTTGTTGATTAAAAAACTCCTTTGTTTCATACACAGGAACACACTTTCTACAACAATTATATAGAATACAAGCTGTGTGAGCCTGCATGGAAAGTTCTGTTAATTTTCTAAAGAAAACACAGAACTTGGAGATATACAAAGAACCAAGCATGTATGTGGGCATATACACACACAAACACACATGGTCATGCTTCAAGTTCAATTTGTTGTATAATTATTGTCTAGGTATTGTGTGCCAGAAACGTGTATTTCAGTAAAAATAGCACCTCTTGTAACTGTGAAAATTAAATGATAGAGTAAGTGTAATAAAAACACATGCACAACCTACCCCTTTAGCAACATGACTCACCAGAGCAGTATAATTATTACAATTGATGAGCCTAAGCTGACATATTATCACCACCCCAATTCATAATTTACACTAGGGTTTACTCGGGTGTTGTGTTCTATGAGTTTAGACAAAATTATGACATTGATTTCCCATCATGGCATTACTGAAAATAGTTTCACTCCCCTAAAAGTCCTTTGGGCTTTGCTTATTCATCCTTCCCTTTCATCTGCCCCCAATACCACTAATCTTATTACTGTCTCCATAGACTTCTTCAGAATGTCATATAGTTGGAAACACAAAATGGACAATCTTTTGAAACTGGCAGCTTTCACTTGGTAATATGGATTTGTAATCTCTTTTCTTTTCATGGTTTGGAAACTCATTTTCCAGGGTTCTGTAGCACTATACATTCCTACCAGCAGTTCTAATTCTGCTATATCTTAATTAAAACTTTCTGTGGTCAATCCTTTCCTCTTAATTTTGGCCATTCTAATACCCATTCAAATGTATAATGTTAACAGATGGAAAATATGCACATGAAAATACCCTTAAATCACTAAACTTTAGTAATTGTGTAGTAAGCATATTAGCCAACAATTACACATATTAGAATGTACATTATATCTGTTAACATTATACAGAAAGTTTTAATTAAGATATAGCAGAATTAGAAGTGCTGATAGGAATGAATAGTGCTACAGAACCCTGGAAAATAGTTCAACAATTCCTATAAAACAACATATAAACCTGTACCTACTATATAATACAACCATTCCAAATCTAGTCACTTACCAAAGAGAAATTATAGCCTTTATCCATTTAAAGACTTGTACAGACTGTTCATATCAAATATATGTATATATGTATGCATATGTATATGTATGTATATGTATATGTATTAACCTAAAACTTGAACAACCCAGATATCTTTCAAAAGTTCCTAAATATCAATACAATGAAATACTACTTTGCAATTAAAAAAGGAGTTTTTGATAAATTTAACAAGTTTAGGGAAATGAAAAATAATTTATAGTTTCTAAAAGCAGATCAGTGCTTGCACTGGCAAGGAGAACAAGAAGGGGCAGGAGGTTTTAATATGGATGGAACAGAAACTTTTTTGGGGGCAATAAACAACTTCATATACATGATTATGGCAATGATTTCACAAGTATATCCATATATACATATAAAACCAGTAAAATAAAACTACTGTAGTATATTAGATAGTGGGTAATTAAAATAAGCTTCCACTAAAAATGAATGTATGGAAGTTTAATTACAAAACAAATGTTTTATATTTGTATATTTAAAATCTACATATTTCTATCTATAGATATCACTATCTATATTGTTTTCATGTTATTATATATGCATACTATATATTGTGCATAATTACAAATACAAATATTGGTAAAGATTGCATTCTTTATTTTTTATTTTGTTGCCAACTCATCTTTGGATGAGATTAATTCCACCTGGACTTACTGTTTGTTCCCCAAAAATCATCTCTTCTCTGCTTTCAGGGACATTATTTTAATCTTTCCTTGGCACCTAAATGGGCGGACTCTGTGCATGTTTTATTTTTATGAGTCAGTCTTTTTTTTTCCCCTGAGGAGTGTTAAGAAAGGGGCCAGAGACTTGTATCAGTAGTTAACAGTTGGGAAAGTTTGTTTCAGTGCAATTTCTTTCTGATTTTGTTGAAATGATTGCACCAAAATCCAGTGTTGTTTTGAGGCTTATCCTAAACTTAGATTTTTTTTTATATACTTCAGTGTCAGGTGTTTCCATACAATACACAGAGAATTCAGGTTAGAGTAGCTACAACTATAGAACATTTTTCCTTGGTTGATTAGTCCATACTTTTCTCTGTGTTGTTATGTGCCTTTTGATTTACAAATGAGAATTTGACTTCCTTGAAGAACTTGCCTACTTAGTTGAAATCCGAAATCCTGATTTTTTTAAAAACGTATATCTGCCTGACCACATTGTTTTAATTCTAATCCAGCCAGCATGATTAGACCAATTGGGTTAATATCAACCCCTTCCACAACCTAATTTCACTCTGAATCTTACTAGTGAATTCTGTAAAAATTAATCTCTTTGACATAAACCTCCTATGAAATGATCTTAGCAGCAAAGTAATTTTGGACCAGAACCTATAGGCTGGTTCTAATTTTTTCTATTGGGTCCACACCATATCACAACTGGTAGTTCACAAACTATTCTACAAGTTATGAACTTTACTGTAGTTCCAGTAGAGATACTATGATGCTATGTTTTTAAAATCTATGGAAGAGAGAGGATTAGTTTTATTTATCTCAAGACCAGTGTAGTCCAAGCAACCATGATTCCCTAAAGGTGAAGTCATCTAATACAAGTGTGTTAAGAGAGTCACTATTTCTAGGTGAGGAGTGCTTCTTCTAAAGGGAAAATCAAATAAGCAACAACAAAAAAAAGAAACCACTTCTATTATGGGAAAATAGGTAGACATTCCAGAATGTTTTTACAAAAATCAATCAACTTCATTTAAAGTAGTTTAGACACTTTGCCTAACTCAGTATCAATTAACCTCAAATTCAAAAGCTTTATCTTAGTCAAAATTTTATCCCTTAATCTGTCAAAACAAAATTTGAGCCAGACACAGTTAAACATGTCAGGAGGAGTTTATTCAAGGATATTGTACTAGGAGAGAGCAATACCAAGACTCAATTTAAACTGAACTCTGCTAAAACAAGAAGCAAGCTGTTTATGAATTCCTGGGTGAGATAGTACAAAATGATCAGAAGACAGGTTAAGCAATGGAATGCTTGAAGACATTGAGTTATTGCTGAATTTTCATTTTTATCAATAATTAGTATTCTATATTATGTTTGCTATAATGTATTTGCTACTTGGAATCCACTGCAGTTAGATTCCTCTTCTCCTATGGAGATTGGGATATAGAGACACCATATTTCTTGCTAATTGCATATTTAAGGAACGACCCTCAAGTCCTTGAGAAAGCTATTTTGGGGTTGTAAAATGAGCAAGGAAACTATTTTTTTTTTAATTACATGTATCTCAAAGAGTTAGAGAAATAATTTACAATAGCAAGCTCCCTGAAATCAGGAAGACACTTGTCTATAGTTTAGTCAAGTTGGAGAAAATAGTTAAGGTCATCTTGGCCAAATAATAGGTTAAAAATACATATAAGAACTTTTGGGGGTAGTAGGTACAACATAGATCCTAATGAAATGTTTCATTTTAAAGTCTGCAATCATTTGAAGTGTATCTTCTCAAAATTCATATGTCAAAACCCCAAATTCCAGTGTATTAAAATATGAGATGAAGTCCTAGGAGATAATTAGGGTTGGATGTGTAATGAGGATTGGACACTCAAGTGCCCTTATCAGAAAAGGGAGAGATGCGTGGCTCGCTCTCCACTATGTGAGGATATGGTGAGGAGAAGGTGTCTGAAAGTCAAGAAAAAGGGCCTTGCCAATCGTGTTGGCAGCTGAATCTTGAACTTTCAGAATTGTGAAAAATGTTTGTTGTGAAAGTCATTAGTCTGTGGTATTCTGTTATGCCGAGTCAAGCTAACTAAAACAGAGTTCATCCCACATGCTGGAAACTTAGAAAAAATGTAATCTTAAAATAGCTTTCTAAAGAAACTTCCAGAAAAAAAAAAAAAGTTTATGGGAAAACAAGCCCTAGATGATTCTTAAAACGAGTGTGGAAAAATAATGAGTTGTTTTCCTTTCATAAACCCCATTTGTCAGTGGAACAGTTCAAGACATACTGACCCAAACTATGCCAACTTTGCATACTGCATATTGAAGTGGAAGAAGTTGGAGAAAATAGCAGAAATGAGGTCACTCTGACCTTCCTCTATCCTCCCTGAAGTAGGTCGTAAAACTCTCTGGGGAGAGGTGCCCTCTCCATATCCAGAAAAAAAGAAGCATCCTTACCTCTGAAGACAAAGGATGCAAGCAAGAATATAAAAAAAAATAAATAAATAAATAAAGGCTCCCTAACTTTCCCCAAGTTTATTACATGTACTCATACTCTTTAAATATTTTGCAGCAATATCCACTCTTCATCAAATATTTCTTAAAATATCAGGTTTAACTATTTCTTCATATCTTTATTTCCTCATGAAGACTCCTATCTGTATAGAATGTATATTAAATAAATTTGCATGCCTTACTTCTGTTAATCTTTGTCAGTTTAATATTTAGATCCAGCCAAAGATCTTCTACCATATGCCAGTGACTAAGGAGAAATTGTGTGTGTGTGTGTGTGTGTGTGTGTGTGTGTTTTAAGCAAGCTTTACAACAAAAAAAGTCAGACAATCTTCATTTTCGAAATCCAAAAATTCAAAATGCTCTTCTTGCAATTTTATCTGCTTTAATCTCTTCTTGAGACCAAATCTATCTTTAAACACATTAGCTCAACACTGAAATTTTCTTTAACAAATACTTCATTTCTTTAGCTTTGTGGTTTCATTGGCCTGTTATGCAATGTATGTTAAAATGTAACATTATAAATCAACTATTTATCAATTGTTCAATTTATATTTTAAGTTCATTAAGTACTAAGCCCTTACTCTCACCAAGGCAGTGCTCTAGGAGTTGAGGATACTGGCCTGAATAAAGAAGACCTAAAGGCCAACAATTTTGGAGTCTATAATGTTTAAGTGGCTATCATTTCAAAAGAAGTTCAGCTCAAAAGTTAATAGACCTGTAAGAACCAGAAATTGAGAGAAACAGCCACCTAGAAAGCACAGATCACTAAAATGAATAGAAAACTTTTGGAACTTGATGCAGGTGCCCTACTACTTTCTTGATGCTGTCACTTCTCTTCTATTTTTTTTAAGATTTATTTTATTTATTTATGTATAGAAGAACTGGGTTGTAGGCCAATGGTGTGGGAGGTGAGATTCACCAGAGATAGAGTGGGGAGCAGAACAGGCAGATCTACTGAAATACACTGCTGAGGGGAGCAGCAGGCAAGACAAGAGCGGTCTTCTGCGCCATGTGAGCTCCCTGGCCAGGGATTGAACCCAGGCCATGGTTGCTGGTGATAGCTTGATAGTGCTGAGACTTTACCCCCTTACCACCAGGAAGGCCTCATCTTCTCGTCTAAGGCTTTGCTTTCTCTCTCTCTGGAAATTGAGGGAGTAGGAAGCTTTCACATTTAAAAAAAAAATTATATGTAAGTCCATGTAAAATAATGGGTCCTAGCACAATACCAGACTGTATTACAGAGACACATAATGAAAGGGAGACACATTTTTATTTACAAGGGAAACAAACATATTGTCTTCTAATTTGTCCTTAATGAGTTTATACCAGAAGATCACTGTTTATATCACTTCACATCAGAAGGTCTGTAGTCCTTGATCTTAACCTGCTAACTTAAGGAAAAGGAGGCAATTAAGGACACCAGCACTCAGTTCACTTATTTTCCACTTGAACCTATTTACAGAAAAGTTGTGCTTTTGAGTTTAGACTTTCAGAGGCAAACCTTTTGGTTGTACAGGTAAGCATCTTTCAGAAAGTATCCTTCCCCTGAGATGCTTGCAATATCGCATCTGTTACAGAACACACAGCAGACAGTACTGTGTACTCTAATTAGATAGGAAAAGCACTTGGAATGGATCAGTGGATCATAAAGAGTAACTGAAAAAAAAAAAGAACTCTTTGTGATTTTACATTATGCTTTCTACATAACTGATATGCCAAATAACAGGTAAATCAAATTAAGTATTTTATCCTCCATGACTGTAACTTAAGAGTGAGTAAATGACAAGATATTACAATTGCACTTTTCCCTAAGCAAAAGTATAAATGTTAATCTGAATCTCCTGAGTTTGCAAAAATTTGGCTGAAAATACTGTTAAAACATACTTTCTCAAGAGAATGTTCTTTGCTTCTAGCCTCCAAAAAAACCCTGCAAATAAAGCAGCAACAGCTTTTCATTGCAGTATCTTGGAACAGTCCCCACCCAGCAGGAAGTGGGATATATGCAAAGGTTTGCAAAACTAAAAAAATAAAATAAATAAATAAAAAAATTGCTGTTTTAAAATAAAGTTCAACAAACTTTGGTGTAACTTCCTACAAAGGTCGCATCAAGATTAGTTTAAATTTCAGGTCAAGAGGCAGCTTGCTTCCTATTTGATCAGCAGCAATTGAAGCATACCTAATAGGAGCACTATTTTAAACACAAAGGTTAAACACTGTTGCATTCTGACAAAGGTTAAATGCCTATTTACCAAAGTTAATGACTTAATAGCATTTTGAATACCATTCTTTATGTAAAGGTTAATCTCATATTTTTCACTTCATGCTTCCTTTTTTGAAGGAAAAACTCATTAGGACCCAAACAATTATCTAATTGTTAATGTGTTTTGATCTTATTTGTAGTTCTTCAACAAATATTATCCACTTTGATTGCAAGAAAATTCTTTTAAAAAATTCCATAACAAAATTATTTAAGAAGAGAAAAAAGGTTATTAGAGAATTATTATTTCAGAGAGTCAAACGGAAATGGGTGAAAATTTTATTAGAAAGATATCCAGAGTAAAGATACAATCTCTATTAGGGACATATACTTGCCAAAGTTGTACATGATACCAGCTACCTATAAAAAACAATAATTTCTTGGGCTCCACAGAAATATCACTATTAGATTATTATGCTTAGATCAGGAAATGTGAAAAAAGAGAAAGACTTATGCTCAACTCTGCATTAACTAATTTTGTTCACCATTTTTAATACAGTTATAATGATCTATCAATATAGTGCATTAAATAGAAGATAATTGTAGAAGTATCATCAATATTCTTTCTTCTGAATGTCTCTAAATGTCTAAAAATATCTCACCTCACTTAAACTGAGAATCCAGACACTGAAAATTGATACTGAGTTTTGAAGATGCATATATTTGGGGAAAAATACTAATATTTTCTGAAGCTACAAATTTATTATTTTACAGGTAAAATATCAAACTTGATGAAACATTTCAAAATCAATTACAAGTAATACTGGGTGGCACAATTGTGTTAAAGTTCATGCACGCTACATATAATTTATTTCAAGATTGTTATCAATGACAGAAAGTGAAGGAGGGTAATATCAACTGCAAAATTATGAGAATTATTTGCCTCCCTTTAAAGGAGAATTCTTTCAGGCAGACATTTGATTTGTCAGAAAGTAAAGATCAGTAAGGAGTGATAGCTTAATTTCGCTTTTGAATGTGTAAATGGAGAATGTAATAGAGGGTATGCTAAATCATGACTAGTTAAAAAAGTAATGTTTAGTCTAGGACTGCTTGGAATAAAGAAGTGACTAAAATTAACTGGTATGATGTCCCGGTACATCCATGTACCATTTTTGTATTTACTAGTTTTACTGGTGTTTTGTAAAAAAAAAAAGAAAACGACATGTATTTTCTCTATGATAATTTTTCTCACTTATTCCAGCATTCATTTTTTATCTTTGCAGCTTCAGTCTTTTTTGGGAGCTATTATCTTAGGACTTAATTATATAGGCCCATAATTTGGTATTGGTCACCAAACTTTTGGTGACAGTACAGACAAACTAGAATGTGTAAAAGGGCAAGAACTGATTGGACGTTGTAACCTCATTCTCGTTTCATGACATAAAATATGATGATGTTGGAATCTTGATTTAAGAAAATGCAATATATCTTAACAAACTCATAGTGATTCTGAACTAAGAGAAAAAATGTAGAAATTATTTAAAAAGCATGTTAACTTAGTTTTCTGATGATGACTGATGGGTAAACTATATGTAAATATATCATTAATAAGGATTTAACTCAAAGGATAAATATTTTTTTTCCTTTGGTTGAAAAGAATTATTCACATACATTAAATATAAAATAATTTGATTCAAATAGAAATAATTTAGCTTATTAATAACTAATATTTATCACATAAATTATTTAACATAGTAAGCTTCTTAGAGTTAAGATGATTGAAAAGAAATGTACTGCTGAAGTCATTTTATTCCATATTCCAGAACGGTGCTATATGTTTGCAAAATCAATGAAAATAGACCTGGATATGCTGGTATTATCAGACTACCCCTACTGCTCCAGTGGAAAAGGTCAATTTGACAACAAAAAAAGGGTAAATTCTAGAATAAATTTTAACAATTCATAATATTGTCAGTAGGTTAATATATATAATTTTAATATATATATATATTATATAACTAATATATATATAATTATTTTCTAGTATATTAGTTAATATATATAAGTTAATATATATATATATATATATATATACACATATACATATAGTAGGGGAAATACCATCTTAACTCTAGGTCACATCAAGAGGTAGCTTTTTGAAGTGCTAAGTGATATACTTAGCAGTTTACAAACTAACAGCAACATAACTATTGTCATTTAAAATTATTTGAAAGCAATAGATAAATCACTTATCAGGACCATTTACCTAAAACACTAGCTAAAATTGACATTATCTAGTATTATTTTAAAATATGAAATATTTCTCATCGATACTAGTTATTATGCACCTAGAGCCATATATCTAGTAATGGTCAAGTTCAAATACTTAACAAAATTAAAATGCATAAAACAAAACCAACTGTGTTATTTGAATGAAAAATCAAAACTAGAAAATGAATCATAAAAGTCATCCATACATATATCATGGTTTCTATTCATGCATTAAATAAACTTATGAAGTTCATAATTTCTGATATCAATATGGACAATAGTAATTTTGAAAAGGTGTCGTAAATTCACATGACTTTATATCAGAAATAAGTTTTAGTCTGTACTTAGCTGTGAAAGTATTTGGTTAAAGAATAATGGTTGCATCTGAATTATTTAAAAGTAAACTGCATTTCGGTTACAATGATTTTCAAAAGTTATAACTTCCATTTTAGCAAATCAACGTCTCAACTGGATCAGCTTTTGGTACACCTCAAATTCCCTCTTGCAGTAATTTATAATGTATTATCCAAAACTATTTGGACAAAACCCATCAAAGTCATTGACATTCAGTTTAAGAAACAAAGTCATTCAAGGCATACTCATGAAATTTGTAGTTCACAAACCAAAATAAACTTCTCATTTTCTCACTAATTATTTTCTGTTGATATAGGAAATGCGACTTGTGTAGGTGACATTTACATTAAGACCTGGAGTATGATAATGAGATAAAAGAGCAAATGCACTGTAGAAGTAGAAAAAAGGTTTGGTGCAGAAGAAGAGCAGGAAGAAAGTCACTGCAGATGAAAGATAAAATGAGATGGAAAATGAAGAGGTCTGCACTTTGAAAAATAGCCAACTAATGAATCATATCTGTAAAGATGAATATTTTAAGTTTTTTTCCCAAATCCAATGAGAATCCAATTTTCTCATAGCAAAGTGACAAAGGTATAGGCAATGAGGAAATAGAACACATCTAGTGAACCTAAACACTTCAAAGTTTACTATCACTAAAAAGTGAAGCGCTAAAATATTACATTTTGAATTACATGTATTATAGCAAAACATGAAAAGCAGTGACTACAGAGTTATAGAAAGAAACCATTTTTACATACAGATACTGTTTTGTCTGCAGCAAATTATGCTCAAAGACTACAATTTATTTAACACAGGCTCACTGTGGGAATGACACAGGCAGGTGTCATTAGCAATGCCAATAGCAATCAGGTATCAGGTGTTTGTGTATGTCTCTCGCTGCTGACAAGTACAGCAAATCAGGTCATGACTTCAAGAGCTGTTACACGGCTTACAATACAGTCAATGAGCAGACTTAACCCAGCCAGAATAGATATCCCTTCTCTTGCTGATACATCTACGTGATTTAACACCACTGTCCACCAAGACTGGTCACTGTAAGAGCAAATGTTTCAAGATCTTCAGAAAGATATGTAGAGCAGTAACAATTGGTTTTGCCTATATCAAACACCCCTCTTGGGTTTCTAGTACAACTTCCTGGTATTTACTTATTTATTTATTTTAATTTATACATACAAGCTGGGGTACAGGCCAGAGGCTTCGGGCGGTGAGAGGGTTCACCAGAGATGGAGCGAGTAGCAGAACAGGCAGATCGGAAATACACTGCTGAGGGGAGCAGCCGGCAAGGCAGGAGAGGTCTGCTGCACCATGTGGGATTCTCCCCGGCCGGGCGTCGAACTCGCGTTGCCGCTGCCGACAGCTCCACAGCTCAGCGCTTAACCGCTGCGCCACCGGGGAGTCTAACTTCCTGGTTTTTAAAGTTGAAAAACCAAGGTATAATGGATACCATTTCCATTTCTTGTTACAATGATATGGTCCTTTCCACTCTGTGTGTAAAAGTTTGATAAGTCATAATATTCAGCTTCAAAGAAATTTCATCAGGGCCTGGTGGCCTAGGGATTAAGTCTCACAACTATCACTGCTAATGGCTTCAGTTTGACCCTGGCCAGGAGCTAACCCACATGCTGCAGCAGACCTCTCCTATCTCACTAACCTGCTCCCCTCAGCAGTGTATTTCAGTAAATCCAGCTGTGCTGCTCCCCACTCTATTTCTGGTGAATCCTCTCAACCTGGGACCTCTGGCCCACACTCCAGTTATTCTACAAACACACACACACACACACACACACACACATTCATCAAAACAAGCTATTCAAATCAAGCTCAAATCAAATAACTTTGTCCAAAAGAAGCTTCAAAATCATGAATTTGAAATAAGTCAGAACATGATAGTCATAGTATCATAGAGCTGAAATAAATCATTCAACATAATGTAATTCAGCAACCATAACTATAAATGAAGAAACTGAAGGATGGAGTTAAATGTGTTTTTCTTTGTATTTTTTTTTTTTTAAGATTTATCTATTTATACATACAAGCTGGGGTATAGGCCAGAGGCATGGGGCGGCGAGAGGTTTCACCAGAGACAGAGCGGGGAGCAGAACAGGCAGATCAGAAATACACTGCTGAGGGGAGCAGCGGGCGAGGCAGGAGAGGGCTGCCGCGCCATGTGGGATTCTCCCCGGCTGGGCATCGAACTCGCATCGCTGCTGCCGACAGCTCCACAGCGCAGCACTCAACCTCTGCGCCACCATGGACGCCCTTTTCTTTGTATTTTTTAATTACAGAATTAAATTCTATAAACTCTAAATGTATGAGAATTTCACTATTTTAAGGAATTTGAAGGCATTTTAAAAATTTTCAGTTTCTGGAGAAGAGATACTTAAATTAATTTAAAAAATACATGCGTCTTCATTTGTGAGTTTATATCACAGTACAGTTTCACTTCTCATATATCACTGATTATTGCCATTCAATGGTATTCTAACAACACTGGTCAACAGTGAGCTCATAAGTGACTTAAAAAGCCCTAGTCTGTAGTATCTTGGTGTGATGATCATGAATATAACCCTGAAAATTTTGTATTAGCTCTCGTTTTGAAGATATTTCATAAAATTCATTTTATATGTTTCACTGTGTAAATTTATCCAGCAGGACTGCAATAACATCCTAAATCAGCCTAGAATGATTTAATATTGCATAATACCATCATGCACACATCATCCAGAGTTGATTGCATCATTTTCTGATGCAACGCAATACTACTGCCAGGTGGCTGCTGAAGTAAGCAGATGTCAGCGGTGCACTAGACAAAGCCCTGCCAGAATGGTTGAGCAGTGTACTATAAAAAGCCCTGTTGGAAAGGTGTGAAAATATTTCAGACTTTGTGGGACACAGTTTAAGCTACTGTTTCATGGAACTGTTATCATTTTATCCATTTAGGTACAATACAGAACAGGAATGCCTTGAAAGTGCATTAATAGCATGGACAATTTCTGCTCTGTTTGTGGGGAAGTGACATTTGCCAACCAGAAGAAAAGTATCACTTCTCAAGTGAAGGTGGCTTATCATCTTTACTTTGGATACAAGGTTGGTGACCAAGACAAGCCTTTGGCCCGCATATATGCTGCGCTACATGTCCAACACAGCTTTCACAGCGGTGAAATGGCAAAAGACCATCCATGCCGTTTGCAGTCCCCATGATGTGGAGAGAGCCAAGCAACCACATAAAAGACTGTTACTTCCGCTTGGTTCCTCCTCATTCTGGCAGAATAATGAAGCAAAAGAAGTCGAGAATAGTCTACCCAAACATTCCACCTGCATTGAGATGACCAGTCCAACAACTTGCTGCAGGGTGATGTGAAACAAGCATGGACTGCTTTTCGCCTAGTGTCTACAAACTTTCTTGGGAATGTTAGGGCAGAAAACTACAAGGAGCTAGTAGAAGACATGCTGATGCAGTATCAGAAACTTGGCTGCAATATGTCTCTAAAGATCCACTTCCTTCATTCCTATCTGGATTTCTTCCCTGAAAACTGTGGTATGGTTAGCAATGAACATGGCAAACGCTTTCATCAAGATATCACATCAATGGAACAAAGACACCAGGGAAAACGGTCCACTACAATGCTGGCTGACTACTGCTGGCCACTCCCCAGAGATGCTCCTGAACAGCTGTATAAGAGATAAGTGAAAAAAAAATCTAAGAAGTAGTCTATGACTTGATTTTTCACAGGGATTAATCATAGGCCTGTTACTATTGGCATGCATTTTGTGATGTAAATATCCACTTATTGCAGATTACAAAAATACTAGAGCCAAAATTAGAATTTGACTGTCATATTCATGTTGAGCACATACAAATTGATAGGAAATGACTAATTTTATTTCAGTAACATGACTTTTATAAAAATTTGCTGACCAGGGCCTCCCTGGTGGCGCAGCACTGCACTATGGAGCTTTAGGCAGTGGTGATGAGAGTTCGACGCCCGCCTGGGGAGATTCCCACATGGCGCAGCAGACCTCTCCTGCCTCACCCGCTGCTCCTCTCAGCAGTGTATTTCCGTCGATCTGCCTGGTCTGCTCCCCACTCTCTCTCTAGTGAACCCTCTCGTCACCCCACGCCTCTGGCCTGTACCCCAGCTTGTATGCATAAAATAAACAAATATTAAAAAAAAATTGTTGACCAGTGATTGGCATATATTTCATTATGGAAACATCAATTTATTGCAGATTACAAAAAAAGCTAGAGCCAAAATTTGAATTTGACTGTCATATTTGTGTTGATCACATACAAATTGATAGGAAATTACTAATTTTATTTCAGTGGTATGACATTTGTAAAAATTTGTTGACCAGTGTAATCATTGAGTTAAACACTGTAAGAGGACAAATAAATAATTTCTTAAAGGAATTATTTTGCATTGAGATAATAATATGGAGATATTTATGGTGACATGGCGTTCTCATTGTTGCATATACACATGCATATTTGGATTTGTGGCTACAGGTGTATTTATGTAAAAGAATAATTGGAGGCAAGACATGAAAGGTAATTAGGGATGTGAAAAGCAGAACAATCAAGTCTGAAAAACAAGGTATACAGCATTTTCCAGGGTAAGAATCATCAAAGAGTAGTCTCTTGAGATTTTACTTGAGAAATCTGAAATTAGGTTTGCACTTGAAATCCCTGACTTGTAAAAACGTGTTACTGCAAAAACCAAAACCCTAAATAAATCTGCCTGTGATTGTCTTGTGGGAAACAGTTTAATCATTTTACAGAATAAATATTTCATACAATGATATTCTTTGACTGTACTTAAACGCTAATGATTTCTAACATTGTTATTTTAAATTAGCCAGTGGATGTAATTGGACTGATAACTTCACCATTATCCTAAGTGTATCTCCTATTAATTCAAGACTTAGTTTATTTTCACTTATAAATGGATCAGACTATTTATTCATTCATTTAACCTTATTGTAAGTCTACTGAGTTCAGGTACTGCAGGTTCATTGCAGACCTGAATCCTGTCATTACAGAAACTTCAACGATAGTGAAGCAATAAATACCTAAATTTAAAAAATAAAACATAAATGTAGTTAAGTTGTGATAATAGTTATAAAACAAATAAGGATTATTACAGAAATTTTAGCAGTGGACATCTGGTATGTATAGAGGAGGAAGGGTATTCGTGGCACAATGCTCTGTAGTTTTTAACGATGCGTCAATCACATTTTATTAAACAGATTTGCCAACATATATGACTTCCTAATATCTGATAAGTGTTTAAATTTGTATCTTGATCTGCAATTCTGTGAAAATTTTTGTAAACAAAGTTGATTACAAAAACAGGTGTAGCTACAGATGTGAAAGCATGAAGGATACAAAAAGATATTCAAACTGCAACTCCCTACATCATTCACATCATTCATTATAATGTATAATTTTATGTATTATATAACAAGACACACAGAGTATAAAATAATAAAATGATATTCTGACACATTTATTTGCATGATTCATGTTTTCTTTAAATCTTAAATTGAGACTTTACCTTTGATTTCTTTGTTATAAGATTCATAATTATATTTCCTTTTTAATTCAACTACCCAAGTGAGCTGATGTATAGTGGAGTCATTCTTGTCACTTTCATAAAAATGTAGAGACAGATACAAATATATAAATAGATATGCATGTATTCTATCTACCTATCATCTATCTTTAGTGATATTTACATATTTACATACATATACACGTGATTTATTAGACTTGTCACTGTATCAGTAAGAGCAGATTTGACTAATTTCACTAATTCATGTCAGCAGTTACAAAATAGCTTCATCTCCTTAAGGTTATGCAAACTAACTTGGAATTTCTAAGTATTTACCCAAGTGTCTAAACATTGAAATTAAAGTTTCACTTTTACTTGAAATTCCTTTTTGGGCTAGTGGGAATTCATCTTCACCTATGAATTTGGTTCAGATTCTTAACAATTAGCTGTGTGAGTCATTTTGTGTTCCTTTTATCTCTCTGAGCCTCACATATAAAATTGAGAGATAGAAAAAGTGAGATAGAATTCTCTGCAACCATTTGGATTATATTCCATTGGTAAAATTTGACAATTTTCCTTTTCTCAAGTGTTCTCTTCCATTCTCTGTAAGTGTTTCAGAAGGAGGTCTTGCTCTTACTGAATCAATACTTGTTATGGAGTGATACGTTCTTTAGATATAGGATATATTGGAGATACACTGAGTTGACTCTATCCCTGAGTTCAGCTAAAATACATTAAGCATGTATTCTATGTTCTTAATCTGCCTTGAAAGCAAGCTAGCAGGCAAAAACAAAACAAAACAAAAACATTCAACTCTTATCAGCTTAGACCAAAATGTAGGAAGCAAAATCCTCTGTACTAAATAAGCATTTGGTATACAAATGAATGTGACAAGCTTACAATAAGAGGGAAAAAGTGCCTGTGGAAACTGGAGCTCATTCATTGCTGAAGAACAGGTTGCAGTTTTCTGCAGTAAAACTAAATTAAATAATACAAAAGCCAACAAAATGATAAATTGCACAGAATCAAAGTGTTGTATAATTAAACTTCTATTGGCACTTTATTTTGAGAAAATGGAAAATAGAATATCTGTTTTATAGAAAGTATTTATGGAAGACTAGTAAATTCCACACACCTATTTTACTTGAAGAAAAATTGATTAATATAAACAAATTTCACTGTTTCATGAACTGACATCCATTTTAAGTGGAATGAGTATCTCAGTATACATATGAAGTATAAATGAAAATAAAACATAAACATTAGAACATCAATAAAATGCTTCAGTGCTAAAGTCTCAATTTACATGACTGTAAATTACAGATATTTACAACTAAGCACTTATTTCATTTTTTTCTGAAATACTACTTTGACCAGATTTACTGTGTTGATCCTCTACTTAGTAGATTATTCATTCACAACTGGGAGTGATTTTCCTTAGGGACATTTGGTAATATCTGGTTATATTTTTGTTTATCATGCATGGGCAGGGGCCAGGAGCCAAGTATTGATAATCATGCATTGGCTAGAGGGCTTGATGCTGCCCATTCAGGACAGCCTTCCCCACTAACAAAGAATAATCCAGTCCAAAATATCTCTGGTACTGACACTGAGAGATCCTGACTGAGGTTCATGAAACGTTACCCTACTATCCATTCCCTCTAAAGAAAGGATCTATGAATATTTGGCATTGTATGAATGAAGATCCTTCTTGAAAACACATACATACAGCTGCGCCCCACAATAAAATATAAGGACAAAGAAAGGATCTTTGGGGAAGTAGCATTTGAATAGGGACTTGAGTGGAAGCATTTCTCTTGAAGGAGAACAATTCGCTCCAAACTGCAAAACATCAAATCCAAAGACCCTGTGTTAAGACCACACTTGGCATACTCAAGGAAAGAGAAGTAGATCAGAGTGACTGGAGCAAAGTAAGGTAAGCAGGGGCTTGGTAAGATGAAGAAATACAATAAATAATATAAAAAGTATATTAATCCTTGTATCATATGTTATAGATATTTTCCAGAGTTTTATTTACATTTAAAATTTTATTCATGACTTACTATAAAAATGATTACCTATTGTTTGGAATAAGTTGAATTTACCAGTAACAGTTTTCCTTTTTTTAATAGTATGAAAAATATCCATTAAAAGAATAAGTATTTTTAATACCTATTTTCTCATTGTGATTCTGCATTTATCATTTTAAATCTCTATTTTCTTTTTAACCTGTAAACTTTTATTATCTACTATTCTATAAATATCTATTGAAAATCAAATATATCTAGCATAGATCTCTATGCTAGAGACCAGGGAAAATACCATGTGTAAAATACAAATAGAGTTGATGTTCTAATAGAAGCAATAATCACATCATCACTAAAAAACATGGAAAACCCCAATGACCATATGCTACAAAGAAGAGACAACAAGTTCGATGTCAGGATATAAAGAATAAATTAGGTTTTTCAAGAGGGGTTGGGAAAGTTATTTCCATAAAAATCACAAACAAGTCAAGATCTGAAGGATGTATAGGATTAACTGGGTTTAGAGGAATATTTAAACAGGAAAAAGTAATTTTCAAAGGCACCATGAAAAAGAAACAGCATGCAAGGAACTGAAGGGATTCAAATTATTTAAGAGGTAAAGCAGAAATTTAAAAAAAAAAAATATTTCCAAAAGTAACGTTTAAATAATCTAACCACTCACAAAATTATAATTTAAAACTATTTTCATATTTAAATCTGTGTCTCAGAATATTTGTCTTAGGATATTGATCACTTTGTCTGTCTTTTCATGAGTATCCCCAAGCACACCTGACTCTCACAAAATGGCAGAAAAGCATTTCAAATTAATTTATATTTTTAAATTATGCAAATAAGGCAATAATTTCTAATCACCTAAATTCCATTGTTAACAATTGTTTATTTTTGACAAAAGATGACTGACTCATTATATTCATATTAATAATGTAACCTGTATAATAATAAAATAGCAGTAATCAGTGATTTTTTTTAACATGAAATATTTTATTTTTTTTATTTTTTTATAAATATATATTTTTATTGTTATTTATGTCTTTTACATTTTGTATTCCCCTTGGGTAGCCCACCACCAATTCACCTTGATCCATCTTCATGGTCCCTTGTGTTCTTTTCTATTCCATTTTGTGCCCTTTTCCTTCCCTCCCTCCACCCCCAGTGAATTTAAAGAAACTCGTGATAATTTTCAACCACTATCTCAACAGGAGATAGGTATAATTTACTCCATTTTACTAATAAGAAAATTAAGGTTCAGTGACTACTCCATAACCACATACAACTAGCAAAGCTGAATATGACTATTCAGTGCTGATCCTAGTCAGCACTGCTTTTATTTAGAAACTCATGTGTGTAATTACCCCTATGCTAACCAGTATTTACTATTACTTATGACTATTACAATTGATATTCAATTGGGTATGAAAGATTATGCTAAATCTCCAAATTTTTCCAAATTTCATAGTGTATTCATACATTTGTGTCACTAAATCATATGATTTATGTCAGAAGGAAAGCCAGTATTGGCATCAATATTAGCACGCGTGTACAAATATATTTCAATGTAGTAGGTAAGAATCATTTGATTAAGTTGGTCTGGAATGCAGAAACATTTCACATTTGGTATTATGTCTGGCAACATTAGCACATTGATTAATCATCTCATCTTCTTGAATTATATTTGTACAGTAAACATGGTTCATTCCTTCAGTCATATATTTTTATTCTAGGGTCCCACTTAAAAAAATTAAGAATAAAGGATTATACTTCTCAACAATGATCACTTATATCTACCTGTCTATACTGTTTCCCTTTAAGTCTTCGAGCAATTTTAGATTATACATTTTACACTTCAAAACTTGTTTACAGTAATAAGCATTTATTTCTGCAAGTGGATACTACTTGAATATTGACTACATATGTGGAATCACTGGATTGTAATACCTCACATGAAAACAGTTGTGGCAAAGAACGCTACGTAGTTTACGATCCCTAAGGGATGAATAATTTTAAATCAATGACTTTGGATATTATGCTTCTGAAATACAGTCTCTCACAGGAGTTTCCCAGCAACACTGGTAAACATTATGCCATCTGTATAACTACTCTATGTGGTTTTCATTTCTTTGACTTAAAAGATGGGGCTGGGGGAAGAATAAACAGAATCAACTGAGCAAAACTGGCAAAAATTATCTGTAACATGTATACCAGACTGGCAGCCAGACTCTGGATATTCAGTACCTAAAACACATTAGAGTTTTCAGCTTAGAAGTACATTTTCCTGGAGAGCTACCTAGCAGGCATCCAAGCACTCTGGCCCCTGAGTCATGCCTGAACTGTTCATCTGAGCTTTGGTGTAATCTGCATCTTGTTGTTGGAAGTGTAATAATGTGGTGTCACCCGCTCCTCTTAGAACTTGACTGTTAATATCTCCAGGCCATACAAAGATGGGTGGCTACTGACTGAGAGCTGCGTGTCTCCCAGAAGTTACACTTGACTGAAGAGTCTGTCTTTCTCAAAGTTACTCTCTTCAGAGACTGACCATAACCAATAACAGCTGAATATGGGGTAAAAAGATCTGACCCACTGTTTCCAATAGTAACATCTTCTAACATGCATCCAGTCTTAGAATTCACCTGGGGTTGGCTGAGGCCTCTGAAATCCTCTGTTAAAAACTGTTTAATACTTTTTTTTTAAACAACTATATATTCTATATAGCTACCCTACATAAAATACTACTTTTTTAATCCTATAAAATATTGAATGACTCTATTAACCACATATTTTCAAATTTGATTTCATCTAAAACTTCATTTGGGGGCCTCCCTGGTGGCACAGCGGTTAAGCGCTGCGCTGTGGAGCTGTTGGCAGCAGCGACGCGAGTTCGACGTCAGGGCGGGGAGAATCCCACATGGCGCGGCAGACCTCTCCTGCCTCGCCCGCTGCTCCCCTCAGCAGTGTATTTCTGATCTGCCTGTTCTGCTCCCCGCTCTGTCTCTGGTGAACCCTCTCGCCGCCCCACGCCTCTGGCCTGTACCCCAACTTGTATGTATAAATAAAAAAAAAATTAAATAAATAAATCTAAAAAAAATAAAAAAATAAAACTTCATTTGGTTATTGTCAATTACGTGGATGATACATTGAGTTTCTTTTGAATTTTAATGAAATTTGAAAAGCTTGGAAATATGTGCATATATAGAAGGAATTTAAACATGTTGATGGAAATTGGATACACTTAGATTTCAAATGGAGAGATGGACTTTGAACTTCAAGGCAACTTGAAGATGTTTTAAGAAGATTAAAAACCTTAATATTTTTTAACATTGAACCATGCTTGCAAATTTAGCCCGAGAGGAAAATACTGTAGATTGAAGTCACATATCAGACATCAACAGACACATTAGAGAGTAGAAATCTGTGCGAAGAAAAATCTAATGAACACTGATACTAGGGGAAAAAAAAAAAGAAAGGGTTTTAATATAATGACAAAGAATAACACACACTAGTCATGTTACATAATATTTGATAGAGGCTATCAAAAAGAACGTTCCCTCCCCTTAGGATCCAGTACATAGATACACAAATAAAAACAATCTCAAATTTATGCAAACATCTGTTTCCCTGGCCATTTCCCCCTTTAAAATATCCATTTTTATTTCACTATATCACCTATATGAAAACCTCAGGAAAAACATCATTAAAAAATAAAGTAATTAAATCCATGGAAACAAACAAACAATTATTTTTAGATTAACAGAAAATTAGGTAATGTAGTCAGGAATCTATATTCTATATATTTTCTTCTAATTTGCAGCTGATCATATAAAAGATTATCATTGAATTGTAAATTTCATATAAAAATCTTAACTGGATTAAAAAATATATTTTCACCTAATAGTAAGACAAATCGCCCTAAAACATACACTCCGGTAAACAGAAAGCAAACATGCTCTCACTGCCATGTTGAAAAGTTCTATATGTAAATTTTTTTGTGTGAATAGCTGAAAAGCCAACACTCTGTGTAAGAGACAGGAGAGGGGAATTCTCTTGAAGCTTCATTTGAATATCATGTATAACATTTTTACTTAGATCGATATAATAGGCTGGGGAATAGGTAGATGGTAGGGATGTATGAGGACTAAATCCTTCCCTCTGGAACCACCGTTTGGCAGGCCCCTTTGCTAGACACATAAATCAAATGGCATTATGTGTATGCATTTTATAAGAGTAGATGAAAAAAGTAGTTTTAAGAAGCTTTGTAGCTTAGAATGGAATAGAGAATTTCAAAATGACATAAAAATTTCTCCATTATAAAAATTCATAAATTATGATAATTAGGGCAACTGGTTTGGGATATTAAGGCAGACTTCATTTTAAATATCTCTCTGCTATGCATTCCTGTTTCTCTTTGTCTAACTTTCTGAAGATATTTGAGTATTTTGGAGTCTACTCTGATTTTTTGAGGAGTTTCTTAGCACACTGCTTTGTGTCATTGTCTTAGTAATTGTTCTGGGAATTAAAATACACATAAGTAACTTATCATTGTGTGCTAGTATTGAAGTTTAGCCACTTCAAATGGAAGTGTAGAAACTTGCAACCACGGGATGCCTTTTCCCTCCCCACGAAAACTGTAATTGTCCTTATGATTTTTCTGTATATATTGTATATATTCTGTATATACTGTATTACTTAATACATTATTGTTTCCACCTTCATATATGGCTTATAAAACCCTTGAAAGTTAGAATTGTATAACATATGTACTCATATTTTTATTCATTCTGATTAGTTTCCTTTCTTAAATTTCATGCTTTTTCCATTATCATTTTCTTTCTTTTTAGAGAACTTCTTTTCAGCTATCCTAAAGTAGGTATGCTAAAAACAAATTCCTGTAGTTCAACTTTTTCTGACAACAGCTCTACTTTGTATTCATTCCTGAACAATATTTTCATGGGTTATAGAATTTGTAGTTGACAATTCTTTTCTTCCACTACTTGAAAAATAGTGTGCCTCTTCTTTGGCCTCCCTTGTTTCAGATGAGAAATCTGCTGTCATTTAAATTGGTATTCCTCTACAAGTAACGGATTCTTTCTCTCTCTGTGCTTTCAGAATTTCCGTTGTCTTTAGATTTCAGAAGTTAAATTATGAGGTTTCTTGGTGTGTGAGTTTCTTTTGTAGGTTTATGGCTTTTTACCAATTTAGGAAGGTTTTCGGTAATTATTTCTTTGAATACATTTTCAACCTCATTCTGTTTTTCTCCAGTGAATCTGATGATATGGATATGAGATTTTTGTTACTGTCAGAGAGGTCCTTGAAATTCTGTTGTTTTTATGTTCTGTAATTTCTACTTGGTTGTCTTTACAAATTCAAATTCTTTACAGAGATTTTCCATTTGTTTTTAAAGTATTCTTCATTGGTTCTTCAAACATTTTCATTATGCCTGCTTTAAAATACTTGTCAGATTATTTCACCATCTGATTCATCTCAGTGTTGCATTTGTTAATGACCTTTTCTCATTCATGTGGTGATTTTCCTGGTTGTTGGTATGACAGATGATAGGAAGGATATTTTGAATTTTATATTACTCATGACATAAAATTTCAATCTTTCCTATTAGGTAGTCCTCCTGACATGTACCACCACACATCGATGTAAATGTGTGTTCAGCTTTCCACCTGGCCATATACCACCTTGGCCAAAAGTGGAGAAAACATGTACAATTCCTCATTGCAGATAGGTAGGGTGGTGTTGTTGCTCCTTCCATAGCTTGCAGACAGTCCCAGAGCTTGCAGAAAAGCAGCCCACTCTTCAAGCCCTCCCATCCAAGATGTGAATAGGTCAAAACTTTTAACTGTTGTTACTGATATGACTCCTACTTACTGATATGACTCCTGATATGACTGTTGTTACTGATATGACTGATATGTTGTTACTGATATGACTCCTACTTACTTTTAGTCTACTGGGTACACTTCCTGACCCTGTTGCCACAGCAATCTAAAAGATGTGCCACACAGTAATATTTATTCCCCTGATGTCTTTATAGATGCTATGTCCCTGTTTGTTGACTTTCTTTTTTTGATCCAATTAGACTTAGGTTTTAGAAAGATATTTCATTGTGATGTGGAAAATGTACCAGTGTCAAAGAGAGGCAAAAGTACATGATTATAAAAATATCAGGGCATGGTGTTGGGAACAGATATAACAGAGTATGTCTGAGATCTATTTTAGAAGAAAAATAAAAAAAAATAGTATATGGAGGGCTGGGAGAGTGAATATGGGAAATGAGGGAGAATGGGGATTTAAGAATGCCTGCCTTCAATGTTTCCAGCTTTAATGAAGGATAGTTTCATGAATGGATTAATTGGTCTCATAAATAATGAAGAGACTTCAAGTGAAGGGACCATAATGAAGAGATTTGATTCAAGACAAATAAGCTCTTCAAATTCTGTAACATTTTCCAAATACTGGAGAGTCATATCTTCCTGTGAATTGTCTCATCCACAGGTAAGTACATTCTGGAAAACGGAAACCTGGCTTTATTAATCTTCCACACTTGTTACTTCTGGTCCCCCTACCTACACAACCACTTGGTTACCTTTTCATTGTCTATTAGAATCACTTCTTATCAACTCTCTCTATGTAAATTCCTGTCACTGTGTCCCTGTCATGAAAATTAGATTCCTGAAGAAAACAATGGATCACTCGACATTCATGCAAAATAGTTTTAAGAGGGCCTCCCCGGTGGTGCAGCGGTTAAGCGCTGAGCTGTGGAGCTGTCGGCAGCAGTGACACGAGTTCGACACCCAGCCAGGGAGACTCCCACATGGCGCAGCAGACCTCTCCTGCCTCGCCCACTGCTCCCCTCAGCAGTGTATTTCTGATCTGCCTGTTCTGCTCCCCACTCTGTCTCTGGTGAACCCTCTTGCCGCCCCACGCCTCTGGCCTGTACCCCAGCTTGTATGTATAAATAAAAAATAAATCTTTAAAAAAAAAACAAAAACAAAATAGTTTTAAGAGATTCACAATGTACAAAGAATATACTACACATTTCTCAGTCTTGTTGGATTTTAAGACATTTGCTATTGGGAAAAATATTGAAATATGCACATCAGACTGTTAACAGCTTCCTCACACAGAACTGATGAAAGAGGTAGAATCAAGTCAACATAATTGTGATTTATTGTATGTATATACATATTCCAAGGGGAATTAATTACTTTTGTGATGAAATTATGAAAGAATTCAAAGAAACTTTTAAAACCTACTACTAATCTATGAGTTAACTATTACCGTAACAGCACTGACTGTAACCACCAAACCTCAGTCAAATACAACAAAAATTTTTATTGAGTTCATAATTCTGCAATCCAGCAAATTAAGCTAGTCTAGTCAGATCTTGTTATAGCTAGATCACTCACATGTTTGGCATTAACTGAAGATGGCTAATTTAATATGGTCTTAGATGAGAAGATAAAGGAATCTCCTCTGCTCCATGTTAAATATCCCTGCAGGTGAGTGTAAGATAGTTGATTTTCATAATCATATATGAGGAGTAAAAGTGCATCCAGAAATGTGCAAGTAGAAGTAGGCAAGCACTCTCTCTCGTGCCTGCTTAGTCACACTTACTAATATCATACTGGTCAGTGCATTGAAAAGGTAGAGCACATAGTCAAGAAATGAGGCAGAACAGCCCACATCATTTGGCAGAGTTACATGGTAAAATTTAGTAATGGACACGGAGAGAGAAGAATTAAAGACATGAATATAGTCCACATAGAAGAATCATTTAATGCTATTACAAACTATCATCTCCTTATTTTATTCATCTTGCTGACAAATATGTCTTCATCCTTAGTTCTAGATGCCTTGAATTCAGCAGTGGTTAAAATAAAATCCCAGTCTTTACTTTTTAATGAAGGAGAAAGGGAAAAAATATATATATAAATTTAAGGAGTGATATGAGAAATAAACTTGACTAAAGGGATAGAGAAGGGTGGAATGTGTTGGTGGTCAAGACAAATTTCTAGGGAAGTGAACTATGAAGACTAAAATATGTAAGTATGCTATTGAAGACAATGAGAAAGTATGAGAAAATATCTTCCAGAGAGAGCGTGAGTCATCTGATAACAAAACTATTTTTCCTGTCCTAAGCAAGTCAGTCTGATTATAGTGTAGTGAGTGGGAAATGCAGGAAGAGTAGAAAAAGCAAGAGGAGAGAAAGAGAGAACTGGTGGGGTCACATCACCTGAGTTACAGAGCACTCAGGGAGGACTGTAATCTAGGGCACTGGAGTAGAAGTACGGATTTTGTATTAAGGTCATTTTAACATTAAAGTAAGGCAAATTCAAATTTTTATAAGATAACTCTCGGGGTGCATAGTATCTGTCCTTCCAAATATAATAATATGCATATTTATCTTCATTTTATATTTGAGAAATCTGAGGATGAAATATGGTTATACGGTTACTTTATTAGAGAGTTGTTATAGGCTATCTTGAATTAATAATTAATGTGGTGATGTTGTAAATGCCAAAGGATAAGTTTTAAAATAAGTGATTAAAATACATTTAATTATCTGTAAAGATTGTTATTATTAGAGTGGGCAGAGGAGAAATGAAACTTTAACAGTCATGATTAGGACAATATATCTGGGAATTGAAACACTACACTCATGAGTTGAGCACTGCTCTGAACATAGAGAGTTCACTGCAGAGCTGTTGATAAGGCATAAGTGATTCTTTCACAGTTTCTACAGGAGGATAGGTTTATTTGGTAGAAAAGTAAACTAGGTGTACTCTAAAAATGGTGACAAAGATTAAGCGACTTTACAGTGGACTAAAAGGAAACATAAGTTCTTTTGAAAGATTTCCAAATCTGAGCATACTTTAAATAATTCAACTTCAGGTGATAATCTAATAAACAAGAAGTAGAGAAACAAGTAGCAAATGATAAATAATTAATTAGAAAGGGAAATATTCTACCTATTATAAAAGACTCTGATATTTAAGGATAGGTTGAATCCTGATAATTAGTACAATCAACTTTTCCTGTTTCATGAATGAATCTGAAATTATATAGATTTTTAATTAACATAACATATCTTACATCTAGTGCATGAATTTTGATTCTGTGCCAATTTTTACATTAGGATATAAAGCACAGATACTTTATTAAATTTGTAGCAGTGTAGATCTGACAACAAATTATTTTACTGGTATTTTAGATTATAATGCCTTTCTTCTGACACTATAAAATTAAGATCTTTGTATCTTTGCAGACAAATTCTTAACTAAACAAGCAAGAAGCTGTTTACAGTCAGGCTGTACAAATATCTAACATGTCTTGGAGTAAATACTGTTTATAGTATCATTATGCAGATTCTAAAATAAATTTGATTAAAAAAATCCTTCAGCATAAATATCTTTTTGAAGGAAATAAATGATAATAAACTATTATATTCAAAATTAATAAAAGTGGATTTCCAATCATGTTTCCCACTTTCTGATAGTCCTGGATCCTATGCAAAAACCACTATACTTTGAACTCTTCTAAAAAAGCTGAACACAGGTCCAAATCTTGCAACAAGATTTTACACACACACACACTAACACACAATATCAAATGTGTACAAATGTTCATTTATCAGGGATAATATATACCAATCCAGTTATATTATAAGTATTGTCCTTAATAACAATCTCTCTGTTGAGATTAAGATGTAGTTATGATATTGACATTCAAAATATTTTACGTAGATTTAAAGCATACTTTTAGATGCTTATATATAAAACATCTAATTTTAATACACAAGTGTATATTAATTGTTGTAAGGAAAACAAAGTGATTACCTCTTCTATAGACACCATTTTAGGACTGTGACAAGTATTTACTCTGCCCTGGGAAGAGAGCCATTTCTTCCATTCTTTCTTTCATGTATATTAACCTGTACTTGTGATCCATGCACAACTTCATTGATCTTAATTAGACAAAGATACACATGACATGACTCCTCGCCCTCTAGATATCTGGCATCAGTAGTCTGACACAACAATAATGATACTTACTAAGCAGGATATAAAACTATTTATCGTAGATGGTGTGGCTCCTACCTCAACCCAAAGTTCTGCCTACAGACTCCAGAACTAAGGACTCCTGTATGTAAGGAGTTGCTGGTAGTCCTTAACTAGTCATATTTACCTTTGGACTAAGTATCCTTCCAAGTTTGTAAGTGATAGATAAGAATCTCTCCAAACTTAATCAGTAAAATTCTCAAAGCAACATTAGAATGTACCTTACCTCATAGGTTTGATGTATTGCCTAAGAAACGAAAAGATGTATGTCTTGGTTTGGTTTAATATGCCTTTTCAGAAGAGAATTTGAATTGGCTCGAAACTGTTTGACATGTACTTGAAGACTATAAATGTGCCAAATGACAGCTTTTAATCAATGTGATAAATAGTGAAGGTCTGTAAATGCTATCAAATAATTTCTAAAAATGAAAACTAATTTTCCACTCCCACTTCTAGCAAATTTGTCAACCCTAGTTTGGTAGAATCAAAACATCTGTTCTTAGAAGCTGTGTAAACTCTTGCAGTAAAATGATGCATTATTTTGTTTTCAGATATACATTCATCTCATTCCTAATTTAGTATGTTTATGAAGCACTAGGATAAGTTCCTGATTGAAAATTTTGTAGTTAGATTAAAGAAATAAGTTTTGTTGATTAAAGATCTAGCTTTTGTATTGCCCTATTTCTTCTCTTCATATTTCTTTCATATTCTGCTAGAGAAAAACAGTATCTTTTGCGCTTTTTTATTTATGTTTTGAAGTTTAAAGAAAGTTAATATATCTAAGCAATATTAAACACTGTATTGAGATATAATAAGGATTCAATAGTTCTTAGATGTTATTGTATAAGCATCAATGAATTTCAATTCTCTAATAAAATACAGGTTTTGATAACTAATTATGCTGTTTTGGTCTGTGACATATTAAGGACCTACAATATGCAAGTTGCTTTGCTAAACCTAGATACTATAGTATCATATGTGGATGAATAAAACACTATTATCGTGTGTGTGTGCGCGCGCGCGCGAGCGCGCGCATGCGTTACAGTTAAACCTAATGTTTGGTACAGAGGAAAAGATTTATAAATGATGTTTTATTTATTGATATCTTGTTAAATTCTAAGAAAGCTTTCTGGGGAAAAAAGGGTTCAGTTTGGGGAAACAGAGAAGATCTACACAGTATGGAGGTTTCTCAAAATAATCAAAATAGATCTAGCGCAGGATCCTGCAAACCATTCCTATACATCTACCCAAAGAATGCAAAAACACTAATTCAAAGGGGTCTATGCACTTTTATGTTCATTACAGCACTATTTATAGTAGCCAAGTTCTGGAAATAATCTAAGTATCCAAGGATAGTTGAGAGGATTAAGAGTGGTATGTATAACCAGCGTAATGCTACTGAGTTTAAAAGAGAGAGAGAGAAAGAGAGAGAGAGAGAGAGAGAGAGAGAGAGAGAGAGAGAGAGAGAGAGAGAGAGATGAAATCTTGCCATTTGAAACAACATAGATGGATCAGGAGGGGATTATGCTAAGTGAAATACATCTGAAGGAAAATGCTAAATAAAGAATGATATCACTCACATATGGAATACAGAGAAATAAAAGAAAGGAACAGACAAAGCTAAACCAAAACACTAGATACCTGACTGTAAAACTGAGGCTAGCAGAGGGGAGGTGTGCAGGGTGGGAATCAAATAGATGAGGGACCACAATGTGGAGGGTTCTAGATGTTTTGGTGTTGGGTGTGCCACATCTGAAAAGGTGTGCACCTATAATTCCAAATTATATACAATTTTGTTAACCAAACTTGCCTGAATTAAAAAATATTGCAATAAAAAATGAAGTATTAAAATAAAGTGAAATCTACATGTCAAAAATAAAAAATATTTTTATTCACTGTAATATAAGCGTAGTTAGTGATATATGTCATATATATTTATGTATATACCATTTGATATCTTTATGCCAATTATACCTAATTTAAAATTTGCTGTAATCGGAGAGAGAGTTTTTATTCACTTTAATGCTCTCAATGTGTATATTAAACTATGCTGGGTGGTTTATGTTCTCAAGTTCATGTACATGACACCCCTCTGCATTTCCTTGTCTTTGACCCTCTAAACTACTTTAAGTTCCCTCTTTTCAAAAATATGCTTCCTATAAAGTGAAATAATTCACTCAGTTTTATATTAATTAATTCCCTCTCTTCTCCTCTCCACCCATGTATTCATATCTAGTTTCAAAATGAAATTTTGTTATCATAACGCTAGCCACACTTATCTCGAGTTTACGTCTAAGTTCCAGATGTTATGGTAAGGACTTCATAAATGTAACTCCTTTAGTTCTCATAAGATAATAAGGTTGTTATAGAGAAAGTGAGGCAAATAAAATTATGGAACATTTTGAACATCACAGAAGTCATTAAGTAGAATCAGGTACAAAACTAAGCCATCTGCTCTTTACCTGCACAGCAAATCACCTCTCCACATAACACGAACTGTCCATATAATGTTGACTTTTTACCTCCATATTTATTACTGCACAACTTATCTGATTCCTGAAATATAACCAAAAATAACCTGTCTGTGAGGTTGCAAAGCTGAATATAGAAAGATGCACTGCTTCGTGGGATAAATGAAGAATGTTATTCTCGGGAGGTTAATTATTATAAATTAGGAGCTTTCAGTAGTCTGGAAGAATCAGGAAAGAAATAGTAGATTAGTACTGATAAATTCTCCTGGGCTCTGATGGGAAGCACTTTATATTGGCACTAATGAAAGAAATCAGAAGCAACCAGGCTTCAGATGCTTAAAAATTTCAGGTTTCAGCATATTAAGAATTCAGTCAAATAAGTCTAAAAAGAGCTTCAAGATTATAATAATTGAGTGGAAGGAATGACAACAACTTAAGGGAAATTATTTTCCTTTTCAAGAGAATTATCTGTATATTTTCTGAGTATCATGTAAATATACCTAACCATGTAAATATACCTACATATGTATTTCTACTGTTTTCAATTTAGTATTAGACTAGAAAAGAGCATTGTCCCATTTCAATAACTATGGTTATTTTATTTGTCCATACTGTTTATCCAAGTCAAATGCTTTGTGATGTTAAAATAAGAGTATTCATGATTCCCAGGTTCATGAAAACCTTACTATTCTCCTGTGAAAAGAGATCCCAACATGAACAAAAACAAAATAAATAAGTTTTATTCACACCTTCATTTATAGAAAATTACCAGTATTAAATGTTTATGTCTATAATATTAATTTTTACTGCTTATATTTTAAAATCATATAGCTTTAAATATAAAGCTTTTCTCATTTTGGATATCTACAAATCCAGGCATAAATTGTAATAGTGTTGTTGTGGTAAAATACTAGAAATGGAGAAATACTACATAACTGATGGTACTAATTATTTAAAAAAAATACCTTTCCTTAATTAAATGTTTTATGATGGTTATTCTTTAATGATGAAGTGCTTGCTTATTATGGAACATGAATAATATATGGAATAGTAATAGCATGTCGAGAAAATATTCTCCAGCCACCCACGATCACTTGTTAATAAACAAATTGCACGTTCACCTAATCTTTTATCTTTGCAATTGCATTTATCAGAAATATCAAAAGTTATATCTCTATATTTTAAAAAAGGAACACTATAAAATCTATGCATTTTGTGTTTTTTTTTTTTTTATATA
Source organism: Scalopus aquaticus (assembly GCA_004024925.1). NCBI lineage: Eukaryota > Metazoa > Chordata > Mammalia > Eulipotyphla > Talpidae > Scalopus > Scalopus aquaticus. Next base: position 25,271 of record PVIJ01010924.1, on the reverse strand, counting down.
CAAGTTGGGGTACAGGCCAGAGGCGTGGGGCGGCGAGAGGACTCACCAGAGACAGAGTAGGGAGCAGAACAGGCAGATCAGAAGTACACTGCTGAGGGGAGCAGCGGGTGAGGCAGGAGAGGTCTGCCCCACCATGTGGGATTCTCCCCGGCCGGGCGTCGAACTCGCGTCGCCGCTGCCGACAGCCCCACAACGCAGCGCTCAACCGCTGCGCCACCAGGGAGGCCCTGCATTTTGTGGTTTAAGAAATTACATCAAAATAACAAAATGGCAATAAGTAGCAACTTAATCCAAGAAAATTGGAAGAAGTCTGTAATAGAAAAGCATAAAGAATTAGTGAATGGTAATAATTTCTCTTCAATAATTTTATAATATATAATTTTTCTGTTATTCCAAAATTATAAAATAAGAGCAGAAAAATTAACTACCAACATTTTCACCATCTGGTACCAATAATTTAAAAATATTACCATTTCCATTGTTGTTTTATCTATTTCATAGAGACAGTCATCTAGAACCAACGCAAGTTGATATTTACAAATATATCCATATCATTTTCTCAAATGCTCTATATATTATTTAGAACATTTAACTGAAAATGAATTCTCACTCAAAATATTTTCTCTCAAAATTATATCATTTTAAGTTTTTCTGAATCATTCAATTCAATTTGAATGTATAGTCCACATATATAGTTAATCAGATTCTTGACAGTCATCAACATTATTAATCTTTACCCCAAACTGTTATCCTCATTTTACAAATGAGAAAACAGGCTTAGGGAGAAGATTGACTTCATTGAGTCACAAAATTAAATGAGCCAGAATTCAAAAGCAGCCAAGGTAATCTAAAATGCTAACCCTTCTGCATCAGCAAGCTGCCTCCCTAGGATATACTGGGTGACATATGGGTATAAAGATGATGAACTCTGCCATTTGTGACATGGCTGGAACTAGAGGGGGTCATGTTAAGCAACATAAAGCAGAAGGAGAAAGGCAAATTCCACATGATTTCATTCATATGTAGAAGATAGAGAAACAAAATAGAGTCAGACAACACCAATCTAAAAACAAAGCATAGAAATCTGACTCTAAATCGTGAGGCTGGGGCCTCCCTAGAGTGCAAAGGGTTAAGTCTTAGCACTATGAAGCTCTCCAGAGCCACTGTAGCACAAATTCCATCCCTGGCCAGGGAGTTTCCCACATGGCACAGCAAACCCCTCCTGTCTCTCCCACTGTTCCCCTCAGCAGTGTATTTCAGTGAGTCTGCCTGTTCTGCTCCCCACTCTGTCTCAGGTGAATCCTCTCACCACCCACACCTGTGGCCTATACCCCAGCTTGTATACATAAATAAATAAATCTTAAAATAAAATAAAATAAAAACCCTTGCGGCTACCACAGTGGGAAGTGTAGGATGGATAGGAAATGGGAAGGGGCACAGTAATCTGTGGTGGAGGATTTCAGTTACCTTGATGGTGGGTGTGTTGTGGTAACATATACTTAAAGCGGTGGGATAATTTATTTCTGAGTCAGTGATGTAAACCAATATTACTTTACTGAAAAATTTACAAATTAAAATAATAAAGTGAGTTTAGCATGAATTTGATGTGCCAAGACGGTGTTGTCAAGTCCTCTTACCTGAGGACTAGCTATTGCTGATCTTGAGGACATGCACGTAATAATCTGGCTGGCTACATAAAAATGGGCAACTTTTTTTCTGTTCAATCTTTTCTAAAAAGTGGATTGCTTTTGATTTGTATCCCACTCTGGTTGAATTTATTCATAAAATTGCTTCCTTTCTCTTTTACCCTTGTGGAGTGGGTTTTAAAGCTGGAAGGATATTTTGTTTTAAATTATATTTCCCCAATACAAACTAAATTAATTTGGATATCGAATAACTGTTCTGATTTTTCACTCCATCACTGAAAATGGGGAGTTAGATTTTCCATTCATCCTGCACTCAAAAAATAAGTTGCAAATCTAAAAGTGTATCACAGAATGACTTCCTATGACTTATGAATTTAAGAATGCTACTTTTCACAAAATAATATTTCTCAAAGTTAAAACTTGTTTTGTATTAAATGAATTTAAGTAGCTGGATTTTACTGCCACTGTGCTCTCTATTTCCAATAAATTAAATTATGGAGGGACATAGTTGATTGCAATCTTGGAAAAAATATTTCATTTGAAATGAAAAAAAATGTACCCCGAACATAATAATATTATACTTAAATGCTTAATCAGACATAACCTTTTATTACAAATCCAATAGTAAAAACTGAAAAAAAATAAGACACAATCAAACAATAGTAGATAATGGACAATACTGATAACAAACGTAATTACATTTAAAAAAAATTCCTCACCTGTATATGTTCTATTAAATGTACATTGTGCAGATAACACATTATTATTATTTCTTGTTGATTCAAATAATTGCTCACCCTTGCTTTATAAGTCCCAATTATCAAATGTATTTTCAAGATGTATTCTGCAGAAAGGCTGAAAGGGAAATGTATGTCAAAAATCATTTGGTAGATTATATATTTGACTTAGATATGTGTATGAATAATATTTCCAATGAATTTCAATGTTTCATAAGTTCAGAGAAAAGTGTTCCAATTTTGAAAATAAATAGCTACTGGTTTCAGCATTATTTAATATAAGCTTGTACTTCTTTTCTATTTCATTTTAATTCTTTGCTTGATGTTTCTGGATGACCTTTGGCAAGTAACTCAATTTTCTGTGCATTTTCCACTTTTATCTAATAAGTATTTCCTGTTTTTCTTGAGAGCAAACAAATATCATGCTAAATATTTTCTTCACTCATTCATTCATGTATTCATTTTAAAGTAATATATATTAAATGCCACACATTATCGTTCACATTCCCTCATCTCTTTTGTGTATCTAAATTGGTATCTCAAATACAAACTTTACAGAATGTATAACAAACCTGATCCTCTCTAACAATCGTTAAAGTGAAAGCTCCTCATTTTATAGAACTATTCTGAATTTACCAAGCTGTAAACCTGAAGTCATAATTCTTGTACCTCTTTTTCATCACAGTTTATATATGCATTATATCAAGCCTTGTGTATTTTAAAGCTTACATCTTTCAAAACACTTTGCTTTTCTCCATTGTCACAGATACCAACAAGTCATTCTACCTAGTGTTTTCTTAGAGAAATGCATTTTTTTCAGTTGTTTCTCCAAAGGCATTCTCTCCACTTTCTGTTTTTTCCCAGACTGCAGCCAAAGTAAATTGCATGCAACAGAAATACTAATGTACCCCACAAGCACACTGTATTCAGATTTTAAGAGTCTTCCCCCAGACACCATAAAGATGGTCATCTTAACATGAATTATGAGAATATCCATATTAACTGTACTCATTTTATTTTTCACCTTATCTCTGAAATGGCTCTCAGTTCATTATCCCTGAATTCTTTCTGACATTTTTCACTTTTCCTCAAATGACTTATACCTTTTTCTTCCTTAGGATATTCTTCCATATATTTTTCTCTTCTTGGAATTAATTATTCCCCCTTCCCTCACCTACCCAATTGTCACAAATCCTTCAGAGTTGAATTTATTCAAAATCTCCTTGAAAAGCTTTATTCAACTATTTCTCTTTTTTCTATGTTCTAATTCATTTTAATTTATATTTTTATTGAGGTAAATCTGGTTTACAACATTGTATATTATTTACAGGTATAGGATCATGCCCACCTTTCTTGTATGTACTAAAATGTCATATCCACTACCAAGGCAGCCATAGTCCCTCATCACAGTCCATTTTGCCTTCACACAGCTTTGCAAAATCTTTGTTTGTATAATTGCTTCTTTCATCATTTTATTATTATTATTATTTCAAACTAAAATATGGTTCTGTGTTCTGTATATAGTGCCTTAAATTCAGTGATATGTTTAGTGTCTTTGGTGGTCATAAAATATATGACAAATTTTAAAAATGAATTTTAATTTATTCATTTTCATCATATTTTTAGACGTAAGTCTCCATATTATAATGCTTTGCACCTCAAATCTATTGAGGAATGTAGACAAGAGAAACTTATAAAATGTTTTCTTAATTTTAATGTTTCCTTAGAATTTTAAAATTTGATATCATCTTTATTGCTTTTTTTTCCCCACCCACTCAATGCCTATATTTCTGGTACACAACCTGAGGGGAATGTGATTATGAGAGTAAAAGGAAAGTCCTCACTTCTGTTTGAGCAATTAAAGTGATGATCTAATGCTTTCCAATCATATGGATGAGTCTACACAGACTAATTAGGGTATTTTATTTTCTGAATTGAGTATTTATTTTACTAAGTAAACCACTGGATAGTTTTAACAAATCAATGAAGTCAAAATATTTAAATAGTGCTTTAATGCAGGTATAATCTAATACAAACAAAGACTTTTCCCACACGCTTGGGAAAAGTTGGGCCAAATATTGAAGTAGGTTGTTCACCCAACACAGTCGTTTCAAGATTTTTAAAACCCAATTAATTATAAGCGCATGCAATGTGACCATCTGGTAATTTATACCTGTCAACAATACTATGGTGAGAAAAATATTTAAGGTGAACTCTGCAAGGCAATTTTTGTTTTATATAAGAAAAGATGTCCCTCTACCAAACTGGACAACAATTTCAAGAATCCCTGGATTGATTGGCAAAATAGTCATATTTCAGTTCTCTGATCATCTTGAGTACTTCAAAAGGTATACTGGGAGAGTCAAAGGTGAGAGAGAGTTGGTAGCTGGGATTATATGCCCACTTAGATGCCACCTCCTTCTAGTGGCATCCCCATATTTCACATTTTAAAAGGACTTGGTTGTTCCTCCCGTGGTTCTATTAATTTAAATATTTTCTAAAAACGAGAATTAATTAAAGGAGTAAACATATTAGGAAGATAAGTAACAAATGAATATTTGGGCAAAGCAGAATTACTAGTGATCCTAATAGGAACCAAAGGCACGCTGAGGAGCTGAAGAAGGTAGGCAAAATCACTGTACTCATCCTTGAGCTCTACCCAATAAATTCCAATAGCTCTCTGCTTCCAGTTATGACAGCCAAAGATGTCTCAATATGTAGCCAAAATATCACTTGGGTGAAAAGTCACTCTCAGTTGAGAACTTCTGATCAAGATAATAAAGATCTGTATTAAAATAGTAACAGTGAAAACAGAGAAGTAATGAAAATAGAGAAGTCATGCTTTCTTATCCAACCTGCCACTAGGTGTGTTGTAATTGGTGAGTTTAAACCAATAACACTTATGGAGATTATTGATTACTGTAATCCTATCTTCTATTTTCTGTTTTATCTTTCTGTTGTTTCTTTTTCCATGATTTTCTAATTGCCTTTTTTTTTTCCTGGATGATTTTCCCTGGTGTTCTCTTAGTTTCTTCATTTCATCTTTGAAGTGTCTCTGCTGCAGATTTTAGTTTTGTGGTTACTGTGAGGGTTCTATCAAACTTTCTATATGTAAAATAGTCATTTTATGCTGATGCTGATTTGTTGTTGTTTAACTAAGCAAATACTGATCTTTTATCTTGTCTCCCTGATTGTTTTGTTGCTATCTTATTCTTACTGCGGTTTCTGACTCTGTACTACTACTTGCTATAATATTTTGTGTTCTTCCATTTTATTTTCCATGAAGAACTCAGAGCCCTCATAAATAAATTAATTATCTTAGAAAAAGAGGCTGCAGAGAGCTATCTCACCTCTTTACCTTTGAGGACTAGTATAGAGATGGCCCTGGATTCTTGCCAGATACTGAGCCTGCCAATGACCTGGTCTTGGACTGATCATCCTATATAACTGTGAGAAATAAATGTCTAAGGTTTATCAAACCCAGACTATGGGATATTTTTATAATATCCCAAATGGAGCAAGACAATGACTTGACTTGTAAATTGTGTCTTTGCAAATACAATCAAGTTAAGATGTGACCATGCTCTGTTTAGTTGGCCACAAAATCCTGTATGACTGAGGATATATAGCAAGAAAGATATTTGGGCACAGGGACATACACAGAGGGAAGATGTTGGGACTATTTAGAGTCAAACGTTAATGAAGTAGGCCATGTGACAAAGGAGGAAGAGATTGGAGCAATGACTATACTAGTCAAGTAACACCAATGATTGATGACAAGCACAAAGATCTTAAGTGACAAGGAAGGTTCTCCCCTCGAGTCTTTGATTTAGCAGAAACCTTAATTGCAGACCTCCAGAATTATAAAATAATACATTTCTGTTGTTTTGGCCACCTACTTTGTACTGTTTTGTCACAACAGCCCTAGGAAACTAATACATCATTTTTTAACTATTTCAATAAAATGGTTAATAAATCTATTGATTTTTTTCTAATGTTTTACTAGCTTAAAAAAGTAGACTAATATTTATTAGTATTATAGCATTATAGCAGAATTCTTTTTTTTTAATATTTATTTTTACATACAAGCTGGGGTACAGGCCAGAGGTGTGGGGCGGCGAGAGGGTTCACCAGAGACAGAGTGGGGAGCAGAACAGGCAGATCAGAAATACATTGCTGAGGGGAGGAGCGGGCAAGGCAAGAAAGGTCTGCCGCACCATGTGGGATCCTCCCTGGCTGGGCGTCGAACTCGCGCTGCCGCTGCCGACAGCTCCACAGCGCAGCGCTCAACCGCTGCGCCACCAGGGAGGCCCAGCATTATAGCAGAATTCTTAAGAGTCTGAATAGACTTGTGCCATATGTAATTTTACAAAATGTATAAATATTTTATTCCCTGTAATAAAAACTATTGCATTTCAGTTATCAATTATTACTTAATGGGTCAACATAGTTCCCCTAAAGATAAAATAGGGCATCTGAATGTTTATATTAATATGCACTCAATAAAAGATCAATCATTTTTATGATTCTTAAGAGCACACAAATCAAAGTTATGCTAAAAAGTACAGCTAAATTCCTTCCTTTTATTACTTATCTCTGTTAATTTTATAACTATTAAAGCAATTATTGCCAATCATTACAGCTCAAGAGCAATAACTGCTTTATCTGTTAATTAAATACTTATTTAAGGCACTTCATTTCTAGTGTTAACAAATATTTACTAATTTGTTACTAAGAATAAAAATATATTACTTTTAATACAGGAGGACAGCCTGGATATGCATGCTCTTGAGAATTAGGGGGGGAAATTTACAAAATTACATTATCAAAGAAAAAACATGAGAAGTGGGTAACTGTGTATTTTAGCATCTAATATTTGTAGTAATTTATGATCATTCTTATCTATCATCATTCTTTTTTTTTTTAAAGATTTATTTTTACATACAAGCTGGGGTGCAGGCCAGAGGCGTGGGGCAGTGAGAGGGTTCACCAGAGACAGAGTGCGGAGCAAAACAGGCAGATCAGAAATACACTGCTGAGGGGAGCAGCGGGAGAGGCAGGAGAGGTCTGCTGCACCATGTGGGATTCTCCCCAGCCAGGCGTCAAACTCACATCACGCGCTGCCGACAGCTCCACAGCACAGTGCTCAACCGCTGCGCCACCAGGGAGGCCCCTCCATCATCATTCTTATCCATTATCATTCTACCACACTTCAGAACATTTTACCTAGTCTAGTGTTAAAAGGTACCATTGAGTGCATGCTGTCACATTCATCACCATGTAATTTGTAAATATAAGTACTGTTTTCAGAACCCCCAAACAGCATTTATTAAATTTGCTAAGTAATTATATTTACTCAGGATAATTTCAATTCCACGGTGCAAATCAGCACAGGTGTGACTAGCAGTTAAATTTCTTCATCCACAGAGCCCCTGCTGTACATAAAGCATCCACTAGTAATTTTCTTTAATTCTCTTAATTGCTTGGGGCAGCCTGAGCCACTCTTTTCCCCTAATTTGATGCTTTCTGTTGTGTTTCTTAGAAAACAAAATAGTCTGGAGAGGGGCCACTTATAATTACAAGAATTGAAATACAAGCACATTTGCGTCTAATGTAGACTTGTAATAACCTTTGCTGCATTTACACATATTATGTATGTGGTATAAAAAAATCTGAGAGACCCTATTGCCCAGATTCAGAGAGAAGAAAGAATAAAAGAAATGCTAAATAAAACAGATGACTAAAGGCTTTTTAAAATTATGAAACATAATTCTAACATAATACTAAAATTCAGAACAACCTTGTGACAATTTTTTTTTAGGACTTTGCAATCATACACTTGTATTCCATATGTTTTTCCAAATAATCAGTTATGAATATACATTCTAGTGTCATTGGACTTCTTGGAGTTCATGAAAATATGTTCCATTTTTTTCTATTAGCCTTAACTTTTCACATCCAGTTTCGTCTAACAACAGTGCATGGGACCAATTTTATCTCCTGCTTTTAGACATACTCAATCTACAATGCATATGTTTAAAAACTTGAATGATTTGATGAATGATTATTGCTTTTGATATATTTAATCTGCTAGAAAGTTGATCGCTAATATTTCCTGTAATGTAATTTTAGCTTTATGCACAATTAAATAAGAACTACTTAATGAGTTCTTTTTATTGCACTTGTACAGTACATAAAAAAATGTAAGCTAATGTTTTTAAGTGTTTAAAGTATTAGAACTCGTAATATATCCTGCAGAATTTTCACTCAAGGAAACAGTAGAACAAGCAGTTTGCTTCTTGAAGCTCAATTACCATAGAAAGTAAAATGCTGTTATTGAAGAAATAGGTTCCCCTAGAACAAAGCAAATGACTACATAATTTGAAATCTAGCTTGCACCTGCATGAGTGAGAGATAATTTTTGATTCCATTAGTCTCTGTCACTCTTAGCAACACTGTGGTTATTGTATAAAATTAAGCAGGGAAACAACAGGTTGATGAAATGGTCAACAGAACACCTCTTTAATAAACTATTTTTTCCTATTTCCACTTACCCTATTAACCTTTGATATTTAAACTACAGTCCTATTTTCACCAGAAAGTTGTGTGTACATAGAGGAAATGGCTAAATAATACTACTATATCATTATTGGAATATCTGAAAAGTCATCCTAAAGCAATATAAGTGATACTCTCCTATTAATCTATATGTGTTTGTTCTAAAGATTTTGATCACTGTCTTTTGAAAACATTAACTTTAAGAATTCCTTGTTGAGAAAAGCACATAGAGATTAGAAAATCTGTTAGTTTTGAGGGCACAGGTTTCCTAAAACCTCCTTAAAAGCCGACACATTTAAGATAAAAATGACATATTCAAAAAGCTACCTGTGAATAAACTGTTTATTTCTACATTGCTAGTTTACTGCTATTTCATATTCTGCTTTCGCTGTTCTAAATCAAAATCATCTTCTGCTTAGATAATTTCTTCTGCGTGATCAATACTCAACCATAGCAAACTTCTTTTGTTAACCAAAACTAATAATAATGTATGTGGCAAACCTCTCCCTGGTTCCAACTAAGAGATACAAGTAAGGATGAACCTGCTTTCATCCTGTGAAGAAGCTATATCCAGGAAAAAAAAAAGCTAAATTTGTGAAAAAGCAGGATTTGGAGGTTGCTGCCTTCAGACAAATCAGTCACTTGAAAGTATGTCAATTCCAGCATTTGTGACACAACTAAAACTCCCATTCCTCAGAAGACACGGCTCTAAGTAGAGTAAAATTTAGCAACTCTCCTCAATGCACAGGCATCAGATAATAAACTAAGTGGAAAGACTATTACCTGCATTTTCTTTGTAAAAATCCTTGAAAGGTTTCATGTAACCGCCTTAAAAACTGTACTTATTTCTCATTGAGAAGCCTAAAGCTATCTTGAGGCTGCTCCAGGTTCAACTATTCAGTCTTGCTTTTTTAATAAACTCATTTTTGCTTGCCTTGATTTATTTAAAATGACACTTTCTACTCCCAATAGGCACACATACACATAAAAATGCAAAGGGTTAACAGTACATGCTATTAAATATTATTTACTATGTTAGTTGATAGCTTTATAGTATTTTTTCTAGATATACCATAATTTAGTCCTTTGTTATTTCATTTTGACATTTAGGAAATTTTTTTTTTTTTAAATAATGGTGCGAACCTCATTCTCGTAGCATACATTCTTTGCACTGGAATTGCTTGGTTAAGAAGAAGAAATGGGGGGGGAGGGGAAAAAAAGAAGAAATGGGTTAAATTTTTTTTAACATTTTTCAAGTGGTTCTCTGTAAAATAGAAACCATTATATTCTCACTAATAAATTGAGATAAATAATTTTTCAATATATCTCCATAACACAGTATTATTTAGTTTTTCATTGAAAAAACTAACTCTGCTGCCACCAGCTTATGACAAGCATCTCTGATACAGGGACCTATATCTGGGACTCTATATATGTAAAATTGAGGCTACTAGATGAAGAGGATGAGGAGGATTTAAGGGAGGGACTCACTGTCTATGGTGGAGGATTTTAGGTGCCTTGTGGGTATGTTGTGGTGAGATCCACTGAAGAGGTTAGTTCCTATATTTTTGAGTCACATACAGTGCATATACCAAAGTTACTTTAATAAAAAATATTAAAAATAAACAGAAAATTGATTTGGTAACAATTTAAAGGCAAATGAAAATAAATCAGTTTCACATGACCACTCTTTCTGATGAACTCTGGCAAAGAAAAGTTCTATCTGACAAGTTAAACAGGCAAGAGATAACTTAATGCAATAGGCGAAAAGGAGCTTACTGAATCTAAACTCACATCCAATGATGTGAACAAAACAAAGAGTGGCAGGATTTTAGCACAAGGGCAACTAGTTGGAAAGTTCTAAAGGACTTCAGGAGGGAGATTCATCAATGAGATATGTGGGGCAGGCTGGGTTTGTCCTGAGCTTGCAATGCTTTCTGAGAGAAGGCCTTGCGTGCTTGCTAATGAACACCCCGAGATTAGGCTCTACCCGCCCGCCTGGACAAGGAGCAGGAGTGCTGCCTGTCATCGTTTCCCTTTCACAGAGATGGTTCCCAGGTTCATCAGGGGGACTTTCTTTGGTAGTAAAGAAGGAAGAGGCTTTCAAAAAAGATTGACATCTCAAAGCGACAGGGAAAGAATTGGGAACTACTGTACGTATTTTCTAACAGAAATGCTAGGAGAAAAACATTGGTGATTGCAAAATGAACCTATCACATATAGTTTTCACATGTAGTAAAATCAAATGGAGCTAATAAGCTATGTATATAATTAAGGGCACACTAGAAGCACATTATCTATGCATACTATATATAGTTATGTATTTGTTTACAATTTTGACATTTTCACAACCTATTCTTACTGTTATTCCTTTTTTCTCTTCAGTTTATTAACTCTCCTTTCACTGTTTAGCATGAATCACTGTTTCCTAGTAATTGCTTTTCTGTGTTTAGTCTATAGCTCTTCTCAAGGGAAAACATGCTGTTGTCCATTCACGAATTTTTATCCTATTCTTCAGTTAATTTTCTCAGTAATAGCTAGTATTCACTTGCGAGGTGAACTTTCTGCATTCAGAATATTTACTCATTATTATAAAGTGATAGTCCACCAAGTATTCAATTTCTTTGGGTTATAAAAGAACTGGGTATTGTACTCTTATGAAGCAAGTGTGTTATGCCCTAAGGCAAAAGTTTATTCCTTTTTCTTCCCCAAATATTATGACTGCCATTTAAAAACAAAAAAGCTAAAAAAAAAAAAAAAGTCACACACACACAAAATCTAAAAAATATATTTACTGCTGTTAGCCCACACTACAGTATGTGAGGAAATGTCCTGGTATCATGCTTTTTTTCCTCCTTTCATTTCCCTTAATAATTTCTGAAATAGTGTAAAGGAATTCGAAAATCTGCACTTAAGCAAAAATAATCGGCTTTATAGATAGGTTTCAGCCATTATCATCAATATTCTATTGTATCTCATTATTATGTATGAATTTCCCAAAACTACTTTATTATTAACCTCAAGTTAGAATTAGGTACAACTTGCTAGATTATATGGGGCAAGGTGGATTTCGGGCAAAGAGGAGACTTCAGCAGTGGCCAGGCATGATAAGGAGAAAGGTGGATTTGGAAAGAGTGAAGACAAAACAAGTCAGTGTATATTTCTCTATGCTGAGCAGGTGAACGTGGCTATCACAGTGCTGAGCATACGCCTGGCTAAAGGGGCACTGTGAAAATAAACAATGGAGGGGGACCTTTGTCTTCTTCCTACCAAGTAAAAAATATTACTAGTTTCCTCCAAATATTAAGGGGAAGAGGCTAATAGAATAAACACCAACAAAATAAATTGTTATTAAAGTTCGCCGGTGGAGTGCTTCTTTGGAAAATTTCTCTTAAAAGGGGAGAAATAAAGGAACACAGAATAATAATTGTTCCACAATTTCTTTTTAGTTTAACAGATATGCCCCTTTTCCAACAGCAATTAGTTCATGAAACTTTCCTTACATAAGAAAATGAAATGTCAGAATGGAAAATCTTACATTTTCTTCCACAACCTACATCTCTAATGACAACAATAAAAAAGACTGAAAGAACTTTCTTGGAAGAGATTTTTTTCAGAGTCACAGTAAATTGGTATCTTTGATGAGAATATTAGCTTAAATGTCTTTTAAGAATTCTTAATTTCACTATTTATAAAAAAAAATAGTTCAGCAAAAGCCCAACTTAAAATCAGACTCATGTTTAGATACATTAATTTTAGAATATTTTATTTGTTTGAATTTTGGAATTTAAATGTGTGAGCCCATTTCCATCCACCTCAGTTAGGATGTAGGCTACTCTTATCTTTCAAAACTGCCTTTCCGCTTGAGAGGAATTATATTACAAATCTCATACACTTGCCTCATGCATACATTAGGCTGAGAAGCCACCTGCTTATTCCATACAACATATCCAAAGAAACATTCTTTTTGCTTCAAGCTTGTTTACAACCCATTATTTATGTCATTGTGCCAGAGGGGATGAAGTTGATTTGTTTCTTCTGTACTTTATTTAGAATTTCATACATTATAAAGAATTCTAAAATCCAATAAACAATTAAAATTTATTCTCTGTAAGATTTACAATTAAGACAAATATGCATATGCTTTTTAAAAAGAACTTTAAAAATTCAACACATGCTATTATGTTGTGAATATGGTGAACTAAATAAATGCCTCATAAGAGAAAGGAAACGCTCACAATGGGAGTTAATTCTGCTGATGATGCTATTAATGATCTTCTAATAAGTAACACTAACCATTTCAGCACTAACTTCCTAATTCCTCAGAATTAAAAGCTTACAGTCCTTCAGGGACATGAACCAGAGAGGGAGATTTTCATTCCCACAACAGCTGAGTCAACAAAATATGCCAAACTGTCACATTGTAAAACTGCAGTAAGAATGTAAAAATAAGGAAATTGCTGCCTGTGATTTTGTGATCATTAAATTAGATTTGGTATGAGAGTTGACATTCAAAATTTCAGAAATCACATAAGACGCAAAAATATATTTACAAAATACTAGAGGACATCATCCACTTCTAGACTGGTGTTTCGATGCTTATGTGTTTTTATTCCTCTTGTGAAACTTTATATTTTTTCAAATCATCGACCCCCTTGAAATTCAAGATTGGGGGTGTACCATATACCTGTCTGTTTACTATATGTTCTCTTGTGTTTTATTAAAAAAATAACTTTTTTTTTAATTATTGTGGTAACACTGGTTTACAATATTGTCTGATTCAAAGGCACAGGATAACACCTCCTCAGATGCATGTCATCACACCACACCCACCAAAGGCACCAATCGTCCTCCACCATAATTCTGTGTGTCCCTTCCTCAGTTTCCCCTCTCTTCCATTTTGAAACTTCAACTCCAAAGTCAGATTCCTAGGGTTTGTTATGGGCTTGGTTTGTTTGAACATTTGTTTTGTGCTTCCACATGTAAGTGAAAATACCCAGTAAGTATCTGTGTTTCTACTTCTTACTGACTTTGATTAGCATTTTCACCTCTGGTTCCATTCGCATTGTTGCAAATGGCAGGAATATCATTTCTTTTTAATAATTGATTAGCATTCCATTCTTCACCTATACCCTTTTTAATGCAATCATCTGTTCTTGGGTACTTAGATTGTTTCTATAATTTGGTTACTGTAAGTAGAACTGCAGTGACTATAGGAGTACACAGATCCCTTGAATTATTGTTTTGTTTTTTTTTTTTCACTCTCGGATGTCTAGGAGTGAAATAGATTTTGGACACATCTATATTCTTACCAACAATGCACCAGTGTTCCTATTCCAACACATCCTCACCAACATTTACTGTTTGTTTTTTTCTTTATTTATGCATACAAGCTGGGGTGTAGGCTAGAGATGTGGGGTGATGAGAGGATTCACCAGAGACAGAGTGGGGAGCAGAAAGGCAGATCGACTGAAGCACACTGCTGAGAGGAACGATGTGCGCAGCAGGAGAGGTCTGCTGGCCATGTGGGAATCTCCCTGGCCGGGTATCAAACTTGTGCTGCAGCGTCTCTGGATAGCTTCATAGTGCTGTGCTTAACCCGCTGAGCCACCAGGGAGGCCCTGGGTTGGTTTTTTGATATGGGCCATTCCCATAGGGACATCTCATGAGATGGTTTCTCATTGTGATTTTCATTTTCATTTCCCTTATGATAAATCATGTATGACTTCTTTGAAGAAGTATCCATTTAGTTATTCTGAACGTATTTTGATTGAATTATTTTTCTTTTTTTTGTGGTTGATTTCTAAGGGTTCTCTGTAGATTTTAGGCATCAGTTCTTTATCTGCTATATGTGCTCTTGTGTTTTATTTAAAAAATAAGTTGTTATTTTTAAAATATTGTGCTAACACTGGTTTACAAAATTGTATGTGATTCCAAGACACAGAATCACACCTGCAAATATTTTCACTCATTTAGCAGGGTGTCTTTGTTTTACTGATAATTTCTCGATGTACCCCATTTGTTTATACCCTTGTTTCTCTTTTTGTTGGAGATGTGACCACAAAAACATCACTGAAGACGATGTCACAAAGTTCATGTTTTATTTAATGTATTTTATGGTTTCAGGTCTTACATCCACATGTTTTGTCCATTTTGAGTTAATTTTTGTGTAGTGTGGGATAGCGTTCTACTTTCGTTCTCTTGCACATGGCTGTTACATTTTCCCAGCACCATTTGCAGAAGAGAATTTCCTTTCTCCAATGTAGTATACTCTTGACTATTTTGTCTGAGAGTAACTGTTCATAGAACTGTGGTTTATTTCTGGCCCCTCAATTTTATTCCATTGACCTGTATGTCTATTTTTGTTCCAGATTCAATTTGCTCTGATTACTATAGTTTTATAGTATAGTTTGAAGTCTGGAAATGTGATGTTCTTTTATGTTATGATTGCTTTGGCTATTTGGGGTCTTTTGTGATTCCATATAAATTGCATTAATGCTTGCTTTATATCAATAAAGAATGCCATCAAAATTTTGATAGGGAATCCACTGTATCTGTATATTTATTTGGGTAAGATGGTCATTTTAACAATGTTAATTCTTCTAATTCATGATCAGGGAATAGCTTTCCATTTCTTTGCATCTAATATATTGTCTTTTGTTGGGTTCCATTTCTTGATATGATTGTTTTCCAACTGTTTATTATCAGTCTATGTTTATCTTTGGAGCTCAGATGTGTCTTCTGGAGACAGCAGAACATTGGATTTTGTTTTCTGATCCAACTGGCCATTCCGTGCCTTTGACTGATGAATTCATTCCATTTACATTTAGGGTGATTATTGATTTCTGAGGCTTTGTTATTGCCACTCTATATGTAGTGTTTTTTTTTTGTTGTTGTTGTTGTTCTATCTCATTTCCTGCTCATATTTTGTGAATTTTCTTTAATTTAAATATTATAGTCCACTTTAACATTTCCTATATGGGGAATCTATTTTTCTGGGAAGACCTTTATCTCTTCTCATATCTGAAGGAGAGTCTTGCAGACAATTTTAATCATCAAGTATTTTGAATACAATATTCCATTCTCTCCTTGTCCTTTCAGTTTTCTCTGAGAAGCCTGATTTTAAGAGGAAGATTTTTATGAACTCATCCTCCACATAGCCAAATTCTGTTTCCTTAGGGACAATATAACCACCACTATGTAAATGGCACTTTTTAGATGGAAAAAAAATATTGTCTAGAAGGAAGATTTTTTTTCTTTCAGATTCTAGGTATTCATCCTCTCTTTCACTTTTCCTTAGTTATGAATAATATTTTTTTTAATAAAATCTATGTCTCTAAATATTCATCTCTGGTTAAATACCAAAAGGTTATTTTCCTGTGAACTATTAATAAACTTCAACCCACTATATACTAATATGAGCATTTCCCTAATTCTAATTTCAGTATACAATCCATACCACATACCCTCTAGAAGAAAATGATTTATGTTACTATCTATGCAGTGACAGTATCTAAATCTATACCTATAGTCTAGAATCATTCTAGGGCTGTGTATTTTAGTGAATTATTTATATGTTCATCAGATGAATCTACATGTAATTTAAGGTCAAACTATACATAGTACTTTTCCATTTATACATTAAAAAAATAAAAACTGCTTCCTTATTCTTATCAGCCACTTGATTTGTTCACTAATACATATTAACTCTAGGTTTATAATTCTTCACATTTATTGTAGTTGTTCATGTTTATTCTTTCCTGATCATTCAAACTATTTTGGTGCTAGAACATCCCTCACCCACCCCATCCCCCCTTAACTCTAAAGTTACCTCTCTGCTTATAGTTTTATCTACACCAACTCAGTTATCTTCACTGTTAATAGGATAATTTCAGTAAAACAGAAGACTATAATATGATTGTAGGATTCATTTACTTTAAAATTACTTCCTGTTCTTCAAGAAAACATGTTAAGTCTTGATCTGGTCATGCAAACCTGACAATGGTCTAACATATCCAGCTCTATTTTTTAGATACTTATAGCTAGTATTAAAGCTATGCAAGTTTATCACATTATGCCTCTTTCTCTAATTACTACATGTGACTATACATTTCTGAGACTTTATGTTGCAAACCCTTTATTACTTCCTTAAGTCAACCTTTTAAAACTTCATGTCTCTTCTTTTGTAAAGTCTTCCTCTACTCTCTATCTGGAGTTTATCATATTAGCTCAGTTTGCACTACTTTAACATAGTAGTAACTTCCAGTATAACAATTATAATATTTGTCAAATATTTATTTATACCTGTTTCCTAGATTATGCTTGATAGTGAAAATAGTTTCATTCATTTAAAATCTACATCAACTGATTAAACTCATTATATGAATGCATAGATGGATAGATATTAATAAATGAAGAAAAATGCTGATGTGGGAGGAATGTGGTAAAATGAAAGAAACTGCTGAAAAAAATATAGCAAAAAAGTCACTAAGAGTTACAAATACAAATTGCACGTGTTTATCTTCTTTGAATGCTGAATAGTATTCCATTGTATATATGTACCACATCTTCTTGATCCAATCATCTATTTTTGGACATCTGGGTTGCTTCCATACCTTTGCTATTGTGAACAGTGCCACAATGAACATACGGGTGCTTGTATCCTTTTGGAGTAGTGGAAATAGAGGGGAGCATAATCAGTGAAATAAGCCAGAAAGAAAGAGAAAAATACCGAATGGTTTCACTTATAACAGGACTATAAGGAAACCAAACAGGAGAGAGACACTCAGCGAGTGGGGTGGGGGGAGGGGAGGATAAGGGCACAAAATGGAGTAGAAAAGGACACAAGGGACCACGGAGATAGATCACGGGTGAATTGGTGGTGGGTTACCCAAGGGGAATACAAAATGTAAAAGACATAAATAACAATAAAAATATATTTAAAGAAAAGAGTTACAAATACAATTGTTCTAATGCCAATAAAATTCAGTTTTTGGAAAATAATTATTTCAATTAGTTAATATTCTTTTGGTTTTAAAAGCAAAAACTATATCCAAAGCATTCTAGTCAGTGAGAAATTAATAATGTTTTCTTAATAAGCAACAAAGTAGTCCTGTAAAATGTTACGATACATAAGCCATTTTAACAGAGTATTTACTGGTTTTCATGATCTTTTTAAAGTTTAATACTCATGAAAATAAAATCCTTAAAAAATGAGTGCCCCCGAAGAGATACTTGATATATTCAAGTAAAATCAAAGTATTTTCTATTTTCTGGATTTAATTTTAGCATCTCATGTCATCTCAGAGATAAATAAACTGATTTCCTGTAAAATATATTATTAATTCTGCCAATTATACATAAAATACCAAAATGCCTGATATCATGCATTATCTATTTAAATTAGGATAAGTAACTCAGCCAAATAAAAGGATTGCCTTCTTGAAATTTGCCACTTGAATGTGGACTTGATTTTTTTTTTTTTCTCTTAAAGTCTGTCTAAACCATATTCTCTGTCTAAGCCTCATTTTGATATTTGTAAGGCATTTTGATTCTTCTTTCGGATGTAAAAATGTAGCTAATGCCTGTTAAATCTGTAAAGCTTTAGCTGGTGTGAGTTTTAAAAAATAATAGAATCTCTGGGTATACAAATGATTAATGAGAGAAATCTAAGCATTGAAACACAAAGGAGAAAGAGGTTATTGGCATGAATATGTTTAACTGGATTATTATGGAGGAACTGGAAAATATCAAACATTGAACACATATAAAAGTAGTTTAGATTTTTCCTGACAATTTTCATAATGCCATCTCTTAACTAATAAGAGAAAGAGAGAAGGTATAAATTGAAAGTAAATAGATAAAGTTTATAAATAAGTTTGGCAACAAAGAGAAAAGCAGAAAACTTATACTAATAATATATATCAGAAGTTTTTTTTCTACTTAGTATAAATAAGAGGCTCAATTATTTTGTCTGTCACATGGTCTTCCCTAAGCTTTACACTGGAAAAGGAAACAAAAATTGAAGAAAAATAAGAAACTGTATGAGAATAATTATACATTCTATGTGGTCCAATTAATATATTAAGTACTTTTTTATTCAATCTGAATTCATAAAAAATATTTCACTTAACTAAATTTCTAGGTCACAAATCAAACATTCACTTTACCAATAAGCCCTGAAAAATTCTGTTGTGAGAGGTTGAGTCATGAAGACATGAAAAGCACAGGGCTTTGACCCAAACTAGTGATAAGCTATTTTGTTGGGATTTAATATCTCCATGCCCAATTGTGCTTTCAACATTGTATTTCTCTATTTTGCAAAATCTAGTGTTCCTTTAATTCTTCTCTATATTGTTTTGTTGCCTTTTATATTCTATATTTAGAAATGAACCAAGCAGTAGTGTATATAATCAAATGCCAAGATAATTTAACGTAGAAAATAAAAAAAATTGAGTTACATAAGCAATTGATTAAAATAGATATATTTTATCTATCATCTATCTATCTATCCACTCTTGCAATTATGTTTCTGCTATGACTGCATGTACAACTTTCAAACTATATTTATAATATAATGCCAAATCAGTGTATCCTCTTCTGCAACACCATAGCTTACTTCATCCATGTTCAATATGAGAATAGTTGGACTTAATAAAGGGCAGAATATGGTAGGAAGTACAGTAGGGTTGTATGTAGAAAGGGTTAAAAAAATCTCCAATGTAAAAAGAATGAAAATATAACCAAGGGAAAACAGGAAGATTGCAAGTAATTAGGCAGTCCAGGGTTGATTTCCTTCCTGTACCAAACAATCTAGATGATTTCTGAAATCTCCACAGCAAATGTGAACAAAATTATGAGGCAAAGAAAAAGATAAGAAATAATTAGACAAACACATCTGCTAGTACACTGCAACACAAAGTACCTTAAATAAGTTTGAAGCAACTGAAACCAATAAGCAATATCATGACTAAAAGAAAATGAAAGATTATTGAAATAACATAGTGGATTGCACATTAATAATTAATCAGAGAAATTACATATATATTTAACTTTGAAAATTTTATCTAAAAATAGAAAAAATCATTATTTTAATAACTAATGAAAGTAATTTTTTTTGTAATTCATTTTCACTATTAATGATCTGGAGAGTTAAAATACTTCCACTTTTACACTATTTGGTAATGAAATGCCTTGAATCCTATCTGGAGCTGCTACATATAGTGACTTTGGGAAATGCAGAAATGACCTTCACTAGGCAGCCTTATGGCAGGGGTATCTCAGATCTTTGATTGGGTTTGGAATTTCGCAGGTGTCTCAGCATTTTTCTATGCAGATGCCTGCTTCACTCCTTTTGCTCCTTCTTGGCAGAAAAGTTTAAGGATTATGTCTCTGTTCAGTCTTACAAAGTCACGTTGAATGCTGTTTTCTCTCAATCCAGCAGAGCTGAGTCAGACATTGATAACAAGGTGCTCTATGCAGGCATTCCCACATACTACACCTGCATGCTGTGCCACTGTCAACAGGATTGCTTGGGGCATCAAGTATGGGGGGAGGCACAGAGTACTGGTGATACATGTCAGCTGCTGGGTTGGGGGAGTATAGACAGATTCTTTTTAAGGGTTCATGGATGTGACACATTTTAGAATCTTTGAGTCAGTTACTTGGATACTCATTTGCTGAGAGCCCTGGTATGAGCTGTGAGTCTCTATAAGCCCCTGCTCCTTTTTCCTGATCCTGAGGCCAATGCCCACAGTATTCTTTAGGAAGATAGGGCATGGAGAGCAGAAATTACTTTTTAGGCATCATCCCACAAGTCTGGCGAAGCTGGCAGATCACTTCATTTTCCTTTTCTTCATGCAAGAGGTTGTGGGCCAACAAATCTCTTGGCCACTCTGTGCCACGTGGGGAGAGGCTTGATGCAGGTGAAATGAAGCGGCTCATCCTCTCCACCCGATGTACATACTCTCAGATTTTTTCTTGCACTGAAACGGTGGAACTTCTCAGTTGGACTCATAGACTCCATAAAGGTATAAGGGCTGGATTTTCATTTAACACCTTGCTGACATCACTCTTCTAAAGGACCTAATATTGGTTCTCTGTACATCAAGTGACCTTCTGATATGAATTTGGTTCCTCATGTAGTTTTGTCTATAGAGACAAAACAAACACTGTGGTAATTTTTAAGTAAATATTTCAGTGTCTAATGGAAATTTCTTTAGGAAGTTTACATATCAATCTCTGTAACTGTTAATGTTAGTTTGCTCTTATGAAAAACTGAGTTGGGCCTCCACCGTGGCACAGCAGGTAAAGCACTGCACTGTGAAGTTGTCAGCAGCAGCGACGCTCCAGTTAAACACCCGACTAGGGAGATTCCCACATGGCGCAGCAGACCTCTCCTGCCTCGCCCGCTGCTCCCCCAGCAGGGTATTTCTCAGATCTGCCTGTTCTGCTCCCCACTCTGTTTCTGGTGAACCCTCTCACAGCCCTACGCCTCTGGCCTGCACCCTAGCTTGTATGCATAAAATTTAAAAAAAAGAAAAAAAGAAAAACTAGGTTGATTCTCAGGTGTCTGTGCAGGAAATGCTGAAAATTAGTTAATAAAAATAATTGAAGAAATGTTGCCATCTGTTTCTTAGTAGTCCCACATTTGCAGTTCCTCTTTTGCAATGCATACTCCTAGCTTTCAAGATTTTGGATTGATGGATCATTCATGAACATTTGTTTTATAAATGTACACAAATATTTAAAAAATCAACATTGTGAGTCTTAGTATTTTATTTTCAGTCATGATCACATTTACAATTAAATGGCCCTCACAAATATGGGTACATACAGTTAAAATGCTTTTTAAATCCAAAATTTTCAGTTAAACTTTACCTTCTTTTTATCAAATGGTCTCACATTATATCACTGTTTTATTTTAGCTAGGCAGTGTGTCCTTTTACTCACAGTGTCATTACTCAGGATGGTAATTACCATGGTAGCCATTCATGTCATTAGATTGGCTTACATCAATAGTTTAACTGGTTTTTATAAAATTGGATCTTCTTCTTAAGCTCCAATGTCTGCAAGGCCTGATAATTTTCAAAATGTGGTCAACACTGTTTCTAACCTGCAGAAATGGAAAAAAAAAAAAAATATCTGCAGACCTGGCTTCAGTTGTGCTTTTATATTGCTGAGGCCATGGCTTTAGTAGAGTTCACAGAACATGTCATGGATTAATTATGAAATATTTCACTGTAACATGATTTGGATCTCCCTGGTTAGACTACATTTGCATGTAAGATAATCAACTATCTTCAATTATGATTATGTCTATAGATCCACATTATTTAGTTTGGACTTTTGACAGGAACTGTGTCTACATGCTACATAATATGATTTTCAGCTATTCTTACATTTACTCTGTATATTAGAAAAGTATTAATTAACTGAAAGTTATTGATGGCTTTTCAAAGGGGGAATGTTAAAGAACATTTTATTTTCTATCAAGGAAATGTATTATTAATTTTATATATAAATATGTTAGCTAGTCATTTCACATGTTTTAAAGCACGGTATTGTTCACTTAATTTATTTTTACAGAATTGTAAAGATCATTCAAGTATTAATAGTTCCTATTAAGTATCAGTGTGTGTTCATGTACATGAAATGTTCTGTTAACATTTCAGTGAAAAGCCATTATTAATGCAGGATTTTGTGTATATATATATTTTTTCTTTTCAGTAGAAGAGAATAGCCATATAATTGTTATAAAAGGGATGTCTGCCTAATTCATAAAGCATGTCCATGAAAACATCATGTTTTTTTTTTTATTGACTAATGAGGAATTACTCCTTCCTCACTCTAATCATGAGATTATAGCATGAGAAACAAGTTTTGATCCAAGTAATATGTCTATGATCTAAGAATAGTCAACATGCATCTGGTAGATTTTTCAAAGGCGTTGAAGAGTCTAAAGGTTTTATTTCTAATTGCAAAGATGGGAAGAATGAGTTCATATCTGCCAATGCTACATGAAATAAACTAGAGTGAGAATGAAACTGATGCATAGAGAGGGGAAGAGAAGAGAGTTAAAGAGTGCATCGGCTGCTTTAAAATACTTGTTTAAAATCTTCTATGAGGTCAAATCTACAAATGTTTTTCTATTATTTAATTTTTTTGAACTGATAAAAACTTTTTTTGCTTAGTTCAAATTAGACTTTTGAACTCTGAATTGAAATAAGCTGTGCAAAAAATTCCAAAACATTGATCAAAAAACATAATTAAAAATAATCGAATGATCACAAAAGTATCCCTTATGCTTACAAAAGCTGGTCTCTAAAGCTAAATTGATATTTGAGCACTAGAAGTCAACACAAAATGATACCATTTATCCAGAGTAACTTTTTGTTATTTTCCCCTGGCTTTAACAAGAGCTATAAACATCCCCCCTGAAGATTTTATCTTTTGAGATTGCTTTCATTCTTGATAGCTATCAGGGTAAAAGGGTGAGGAAGAAGAACAAGCTGGGAAAACTAAAAATTGTATGGTTCAATGCCAAAGTATTTAGAATAAGAGCTTGTTAAAATTAAGAATAAATTTATTTAGGGCCTTCCCGGTGGTGCAGCGGTTGAGCGCTGTACTGTGGAGCTGTCGGCAGCGTGATGCGAGTTCGACGCCCGGCCGGGGAGGATCCCGCATGGTGTGGCAGACCTCTCCTGCCTCGCCCGCTGCTCCCCTCAGCAGTGTATTTCTTATCTGCCTGTTCTGCTCCCCATTCTGTCTCTGGTGAACCCTCTCGCCACCCCACGCCTCTGTACTGTACCCCAGCTTGTATAAATAAATCTTTAAAAAAAAAAGAATAAATTTATTTAAAATAGCCTGGAATAAAGGTTTTTATATTTTGTGTCCCAGTCTCAGTTTAACAACTTAATACTACAGTGAAAAATAATAAGTTCCATTATTTAAAATTATGACAATAAATTATCACCCTGACTATAGAGTAAGAAAACTGAAAGAAATTACATAGCTCCAAAGAGTTCATTTTTGTTAGTAAAGGTAAAGTACATAGTGAAAGAGCAAACTACGTAGAAGATCACTGAGAGTCCAACACATTCAGATACAGTACTGCCTCTTCTCCTGGCATCCCTTGTTAACCTTACAGGACTTGATAGGAATTTATCTAGAGATTATTAATACCATGATTTAATAAGTCAGATATTGTGATTTCAAGGAAGTTCAGACAAATATTTAAGTAGGGTATTTCAAACACAGACAGTCATGGAAATCAAGCCAGTTGTGCAAAAAATAAATTGAACATCTCTCATTAGTAAAAAACTCACAAACTTTTAAAGAGCAGATTATGACTCACTGTCATTCTTGTCTTGATCAAGGTTGGTATATAACTTAGAGTTCATTGCAAAGGTAAGCACCAAGCTTCTCCAGTCTGTTTATCTGATTACCCTATCTTATATAGCAAATATTAAAATATAAGATGTATGAAGAAAGAAATTTAAAAGTAACTGGAAATATATATTAATTTAAGAAAGAATGAAAAGGAAATCAGGTCACACTTAATGTCATCAAAGACAATTCTTATGCATTGAAATTTTCCCTTCATTTGCTTTGCTTTTCCAATTATTTTTTCACTTTCTCCCTTCCAATACTTAACCTATTTTGTTGAGGGAAAATCTGCACATAACACATGGACACATATTATATGCTCTATTCTCTACCATCTATTAACACCTAACCATAGCATCATCAGAACTATTTAAATCTCTGGAACTTAATATAACATTTAAGTAGATCTTACCTCCTCAAGACAGATAAAGAATATGAGTGACCACAGGGTTTATCCTTTGTCTATTTTCCCGAAGTAGACAGACAGTATTCTTTCATTCATTGAGAATTTTAAGCAACTATATATTTTATGAAAAACTCCAGTGTCTTGTGATATACAAAAATAATACATGATAATGGCAACTAGTGCCCCTCTTAGAGATCATACAAATGATTAGGGTTCAGGGCTGAATGACATATATTTTAAACTTCCATTAAAATTTTAAGTCCCAGGATATGAGAATTAGATGAGTAGTCACTTTTATATCCGTCAGGAGATGTTCCTTGAGAGTTATTCATTCATTCATCATGCATTTTAAGTATCAATAAAACTACTGAAAAATATTATGATGACTTTTGTTGACATATAAAAGTCATAAAAGTTTGAAGGAAGTAGTAAATTATTCACACTGAAGGAGATGTATAAATTCAAAGTAGTAGGGCATTGCAGGTCCAGCTTGAGATATAATTACAAAGAAAGAGGAAAAAGACATTCCAGGGATCA
>PVIJ01010923.1:0-57536 GCA_004024925.1 Scalopus aquaticus | reverse complement strand
GGAGGGGAGGATAAGGGCACAAAATGAAAGAGAGGAGAATACAGGGGACCATGGAGATGGATCACGGGTGAATTGGTGGTGGGCTGCCCAAGGGGAATACAAAATGTAAAAGACATAAATAACAATAAAAAAAATTATTAAAAAAAAAAAAAGAAAATGAGTCTATGAATTATGGCAGGAGCAGTCACCGTAATAATTCAAAAGCACCTGAGGGTTCAGGGATACTACCTCTGTGATAAACATTTTATAGATGATTAATTGGTTTACTATAAACTGCACTATAAATGATAATTAAAAAAAAATTAGGCTGCCAGGCCAAAATACATTACACTGTCTCAGGATGCACTGTTGAACATTTATTAGAAAAACAATTTTCAATGTAACATATCTGTAAAAATAGTCTATCTGCTTATGTTCTTATTATCAGAAATAAGCTATTATTGAAAGCAATACTCTATGTACAAGTGTGTGTAGATGTGCACACACACACACACACTGCATATGAAAACATTTTAAAATGTAAGTCACCTTTTCATACATTAGGTCTTTACCAAACCTTATCAGAAGCTTTGGGGCATCAGTAAACTCAGTTATTTGTTTTTGTCTCTCTCAAGGTATTTCTGAATTCTTTTACCTATCAGTTAAATATTAACTCTGGAAAATGGAAACCTGTATCACTGCAAATGAAATAAAAAAAAAAATCAATGCAAACCTGATAAATTAATTGTAATTGACTGCAAAGACAGTATAAATTAGTTCTGATAGCTGAGTGTCTTAGATTATGATTACATCTTTTTTTCATTATATGAATGGACTATCAAAACAATCAAAAGTTGATTACAGCAAAAGTCATGGTTCATGTTTGGCATATATTTGCCTCATCCTTCAATCACAGGTTTATTATTTAAAATATCAAAATAAAATGATTTACTGCTTTCTAGTTTTAAATTCTATACTTACTTTAGAACTAATCAGAAAAACTATACTTCAAATACAACAAATACTATAAACAATATATTCGGTACAACCTGATTTCTAAAACTTTTAAGTTTTAACAGTAATGACTTAAGGTGATGAAAGCCATACTATATATACAACAGAAATATTTTCCTAACTTGCCTTATAAATTAAGAGAAGATTTATCAACTGAGAAACTTTTAACAAAGACAAAATGTTTAAATTTAAAACGCCTTTATTTAGTTATATGGTAAATTGTCCCCTACTAAAAGACATTTGACTTTTAATATCTCAAGCTTAGCTAAAAAATTCATTTTTCTTTATTATACCATGTGTAGACATTAATGTAGGATACAAGAGTTAAAATTACAGATAAACATTAACTGTGGACACATGGATATTCCAGGTACACCAATGGGTTTAACAGAAAATGTGTTTGCACTGATTTCTGGTAACCAATTTGCTGTCTGTGACTCTTTAAATACCCAATTCCAAATCTTCCAGCTCCTGGAGAAGGGCTTTTTCCTTTTGAATTTTCTCCAACTATAAAAGTTTAAAACAATAAAGTTATTAGATAGAAAATGAAATAATTATTGGCTATATAGAAAAATAGAAAAGGAGAAATAATTAAAAAAATATTTCTGATACTTTTTCAGATCCACTGTAAATACAGGTCAAAAAATAAACAGATTAGAAACAAGTTTAATCTGTTATCTAGCATGAATAAAGGGGGCAAAGAGGAGGAAACTGTCTTACTGCATCCTTTCTGGTCCAATAAATTTTCTATTCTATACTTGATCTTGGAAGTGCTGAAGAGAGGAGGAGGGAGACAGGGCAGTGCAACTTCAGATAGAGGAAGGAAGAAAATCTTGTGTTTGTCTAACACAATAAACTGCCTTCCTTTTCAGCAGCAATAACATGGGTACATCTTAGGAAGAGAGGCTTTCATTCACCATGATTACATCATGTCCCCCCCCAATATCTTCTGTGTTTAAGACTAAAAACATTAAAAAAAAAAAAAAAAAAGACATGTGGGCCTCCATGGTGGCGCAACGGGTTAAGCACAGTGCTGTGGAGCTGTCTGCAGCTGCAGTGAGGGTTCGATGCTTGGCCGGGAGATTCCCAAATGGTGCAGCAGACCTCTCCTGCTTGCCCGCTGCTACCCTCAGCAGTGTATTTCAGTCGATCTGCCTGTTCTGCTCCCCACTCTGTCTCTGGTGAACCCTCTCACCGCCCCACACTTCTGGTCTGCACCCCAGCTTGTATGGGAAAAAAAAAGATATGATTTTCAAAAGAAGGGAATTTAAATCTACATGTTCTTTTACCTGATTAAATAATTCCTTTAAGTAAAAAGGGGAAAGGGTGGTAGTGACTATGAACCCAAATGAAAAATGCAGAAAAGACCTGATTTTTTTCTAGCTGTTTTCCTGTGGCTGCTTGTTCTTTCAGTTGTTCAATTGCTTTCAGTTTCTGCAAATGTGAAATACATTATGAATCAAGAGAAGAAAAACAAGTCATTTTAAAATGCAGATATTCTTTTAACAAGTCAAATCATATGAATGTGAAATCTGAGTAAGGAGAAATCAATTATCTTACATATGTATCCAGAATAGTCTGTTAAAATTACAAAGGTAAACTACTTTTTAAAGTTAAATGTAAAAGTGGTTATGTTAAAAACATGAGGCTTGGCAAAATGTTTTTTTAGCTTTTACATGTACATATGTACATGTAAGTGTATGTAAATATATCACCAATTTTATCATTTATTCAGCACCTCATTGCACCTAGAAGATAGCTTTGCCTTTAAGAGAAAGGTCATAGTACAGCCTGGGAGGAGCTCTAGAGACCTGTTTTTACTTCCAGGGGCACTGCCACAAAGTGTTTGCAATTTGACAAGTTAATGAACTTCTTTTTGTCTCTGTTTTTTCATCTTTAAAAGTGATATAATTATCTATTTATCTTATAAGTGTCTAATGAAATTATGAGTATAACAGTATTCAACACCTTTCTGTATAAATGTTCATTACTTCTTATTATTCCAAAAATCAGTAATAAAAACTAATAGCCTTCAGATATTTGTTAACAGAACTAAGATCAGTGCCTTCCTGTTACAGTATTTCATAATGAGAAAGCAGCAATGAGAACTGTTATAAATTTCTTAGACATCTAAATATTACTGTTTTTATATAATGCCCATGTATTCAATTCAATAAACATATTACTTTTACATTTTAAGTCTCTCACCTTCTTTAGATTTTTTATTTTTTTGTCTATCTCAGGATCTCCAGAAGTTGACTGAGAGATAGTATTTCGTTCTGTGTTCTCTGAGACAGGAGTATGTGCCAAATCTGGACTTTTGTCACTTCTTGCTTCCTGCAGGAAATATTTTCAAAATTTCAATTTTCTAAAATGAAAACATTAAGGTATTTTAAAAAGCACAGCAGTGGTATCTAAAATGCAAAACTTAAATATTCGATTTTACTTTATACTGTATTTTATATGAAAGATAAAGTCTCATATGCTACATTGCCCATAATAGAAACAAAGCAGCTTTAAAGAATCACAGTATGAGACACACAAAAGATTTTTACTATGTAATTGTCATAGGATATACTTTGCTAGATCTAGAATTTAAAGTTAAAATAAATGCAATAAAAACATGTAACATAATAAAATACCAAGCAAGGATATAACCTTAGCAGAGTCGCTAAGTAAATTAGTTTGCTGCATTAGCCAGCAGGCATTTCAAACTTTTGGATATTTAGAGATGTACCACAATATGAATGGTTTGGAAATGAGAGTCTTTCTGAATAAGATATTTGAAGTTTTTTTCTTGGACTATCCTCCAAAACTACACTAAGTATGTATGATCAAGTACATGAAATAGATGATGCTACAGGAAATAAGAGAGAGAAATTCAGTGAGGGAGGAGGAGGATAAGGGTTCAAAATGGGGCAAAACTGGGGAGAAAAGAGCACAAGGGACTATGGTGACTGTTTACGAGTAAATCGGTGGTGGGTAACCTACGGGGAATACACAATAATGTAAAAGATACAAACAATAATATATATATACATTAAAAAAAAAAGTAAAAAAAAAAAAACAAAAGTTTGTGTTTGCCGGAAAAAAAAAAAAATAAAGCCCAGATTTCAGCAGAATGTGGTTATATAATGTAATTCGAAACCTTAAAATAGGAACTGCCTACCAAAACACAGCAACAATGTAGAAATGTCAAAATTCAAGGATAACCAAAAAAATTGCCTGAATCTCAAAAATGTGGTCACCATGATTTCCAGGCAGGCATTTCCAGTCCTATTCACCTCACTATCACCATACACAATCACAATTCATTTGTCAATGATTACACTGGTATGTTTTTTCCAACTAGAAAATCACGTAAAAGACTATTTTAGAATAATTCCATTGTTTGGGTACTACTGGATTTAGATTCCCAGTTGAATAATCTTATAGTAATAAAATACCATCATGAAATTTCCAGTGTCTTTTAAAAATTATGTTTCCAAGAAAGCAAATTATACCCCTTCACACAGATTCCACCAAAAGGGTCTATAACAAGCAACATGCTACATAATTCCACTAGTCTCAAATTTTAGTCAGTTTCCTCAGTTCCCAGCCTTCCAATCCCCCAATACACACACATATCGTCCAGCATATATACAGGATTATTTAGAAAGTTATTAAGCAATAACAAAAGAAAGACATTCTAGATTTAAGTCTAATCCCATAATAGCAATTAATTCTCCAAATACCTGCTTTGCAGCTTTCTTTGCCTCATGCTTCCTTTGGTTTTTAAGGGCTGTTTTTGATAATGGCTTATCTTTCCCTGGTTGTGGTTTCATATTTTGCGGTGGTTCCTCCTCATGCTATGAAAAAAATAAAATAAATGCTTTTGAAATGTATGTATACCTTTCATGTGCTTATGAAATCCAGTCTTTTGTTCTTAAAAGCGTATACACCAAATTATATATTTTTGCTAGTATGGAATAAACATCAAATTTATTTTAAGATCACTGCCAAAGAATATTGCAAACTCTTAGTAGCAGGCACACTCTAAAGCCAGGAAAGATTTAATGAGGATATAATATATGTGTGTGTATATGTATATTATACCTTTAAATTATATAAGTGCTGATAAAATCCACTTTACTTTTGTTTAAACAACAGAATTTTTCTTATTACTACTACTGACACATGATTCTTATGAAATTAGATACTAACAATAGCTTCTGACTTCCTTTGGATCTTTGAAGTCATTTGTTTTTGTTGTAAAAAGAATTACTTGCTAGATCTTTATTTGCAAAATAAGTGACCAGAAAATTTTAGAATCAAAACAAGTGGAGAAAACTAAAATAGACTATCAGAAATAAATCAAACAGGAAGAGGTCAATAACTGTGCAACTAAGAAATCATGATTAACATAATGAAGAGTCAGACATATCATACAATGAAAACAATCATTTCCATCATCAGTTATTGATATAACTATCTGTAAACTATATTCCACAACAAAAAGAGGATGAATTAAGTATAGGGTCACACAAAAAAATAAGTATTAGATGATGTATGTCTTGATTAACTATCTGCGGGGAATCCTTTCACAATGTATGCAAGTATCAAATCACAGTGATATGCATTTTCAATATCTTAAAATTTTATGTCAATTATACTTCAATAAACCTGAAAAAACAAAAGTACTATCGCCAGAGTAGCTTCAGGCAACATGTAACTTGTACAACTTATCAGATTCATCTCCGTATTAATTTTTCTCTATATTGCCATTATCTTAGTGTTGACTATCTATAAGACCTCTCATACTCAGTACATCAAAAGAACCAATATTTGGCCTCCCTGGTGGCGCAATGGTTGAGCGCTGCGCTGTGGAGCTGCCAGCAGCGCGAGATGTGGGTTCGACGCCCAGCCAGGGAGATTCCCACACAGTGCGGCAGACCTCTCCTGTCTTGCCCGCTGCTCTCCTCAGCAGTGTATTTCTGATCTGCCTGTTCTGTTCCCCACTCTGTCTCTGGTGAACCCTCTTGCCGCCCCACACCTCTGGCCTGTACCCCAGCTTGTATGTATAAATAAATAAATCTTAAAAAAAAAATACATTGCACAAAGCTAACACTTTAAAAAAAAAGAACCCAATATCCATGAAATTTCTTGAGTACTAAACCTTATGTATGTACGTATTCATAAGTACCATACGGAAATTGACAAGGTTCAAATAAGAGGACTAAATAATAGTAATTAAGAAGCTATAAAGTAATTTTATAACAGGAGGTGCATTAAATGTTTCAAAAGTCATTAGTGTTCTGTGGGTATACACACTACCTAAAGCAACAAAATATATGACAACCCACAACTATAGAACAGACAAATTTGGAGAGCAAACCTCTTTTTCAATAGCATGCAATATCAGTTAAGATATACTATTTGCTGAGTATTTGTATGATACATTAAAATTTCAATAGCAGCTCTTGCTTTGGCTGTAAGTTTCTAGCAATAAGAACTTAAAAATATAACAGGGCAATTACAAATAATACAATGACAGATGAGTATCAAGTTTCTTCTACACTTACAAGCATCATCATGTAGTCACTGACAAACTTTAGACCAAAGAAAAAAATATCACATAGCTGCTATGGATTATGAGTACATTATGTGCCCATTATACACAATTTTATCTTTATTAATGAAATTTGTATCTTCAGTTATACCAAGTATTTTGGGACTGCTCTGATGAACACATTATAAAAGTAAAGGTTTTTGGAAAGCCAAGAAATGCTTCTCTAATTTATATGTGAATTTTTACTTATAAAGAAAACCCTTTTTCCATTCTTACTACTTAACCCTCCTCTTTTATGAAGTTATTGACCAGACTGCCTTTGTTTCTAGTAGTCTGACAGCATTTTCTTTGCCATTTAGCTTATTTCTGGAATTAGATACAAATAAATATTTTCTTAACTTTATTTTTTAAAGATTTATTTTACTTTTGCATACAAGCTGGGGTACAGGCCAGAGATGTGGGGCAGTGAGAGGATTCACCAGAGACAGAGTGGAGAGCAGAACAGGCAGATTGACTGAAGTACACTGCTGAGGGGAGCAGCAGGCAAGGCAGGAGAGGTCTGCTGTGCCATGAGAGAATCTCCCAGGCCAGGCATCAAACTTGCGCTGCAGTCACTGACACCTCCACAGCGCTGTGCTTAACTGTTGTGCCACCAGGGAGGCCCCAAATAAATATTTTTCATTAGTTGACAGGATCTAATAGGATCACATAGTCATTAAATCACATACAGAAATTTAGTTAAAAATCTTAAATGTTAAAAAAAATTTTGGTTTTAAGAAGTTCTTAGATTTGTATCACCATTTTCAAAGTATTATCCTTCCATATTAATTCTCTCCTCCCCCCCAGCAAAATAAACTAGTTTTATGGTTTAGCTAATAAAAATATAATTCAGAATTTCTGCCTTTTGTGTTATAATATTCAGTTAAAAAATAGGAAAGAGGCTGCTTCTGCTTCTACTTAGACAAAGAAATTTTCCAACATTGGACTAAACCAAAGACTACTGTGTCCTTTTTTGATATAAATATAATGTCATAAATAAGGTTCGACTTGTTACAATAGTTTTAGATATGTTACTAAATAACAATGGAACAAAAAAATGTTTAAACAAGATTTCAATAAGGTCAGGAAATTACAGACCAATGCTATATCTTGTTTTTAATTTTGTGGGGGTGAGATGTGGCATAGGGGAGGTATAGAATTTTATCCTTTGAAAAGTATCTATTTGCTTGAGTGCCTAATAATTATATTACTGTACATCCCAATTTTACTTGAAATTGTCCCAGTATATGCTTATTATATAATCATCTTTCTAATAATACCAAAATATTGTTGTCCATTCTTACAGAGAAACTTTAATTCTTAAAAACATCATATAGAAACCCCTGAGCTTTGAAAGCCAACATTTTAATGCAGGTCAAAATCTGACCAACACTTTAGTCAGAATTTTATAATAGAGATGGGGAATGGGGCCTCCCTGGTGGTGCAGAGGTTTAGCGCTGCGCTGTGGAGCTGTCGGCAGCTGGGACGCTGGGACGCAAGTTTGACGCGGGGCCAGGGAGATTCCCACATGGTGGGGCAGACCTCTCCTGCCTCGCCCGCTGCTCTCCTCAGCAGTGTATTTCCCTTGATCTGCCTGTACTGCTCCCCACTCTGTCTCTGGTGAACCCTCTTGCTGCCCCACGCCTCTGGCCTGTACCCCAGCTTGTATGCAAAAATAAATCTTTAAAAAAAAAAGAGATGGGGAATGGTCCAAGGACAAAATGTGTTTTGTGTGACCAACAGTGTTTCAAAATTTAAGAAATTTTACATAAACATTACACTTGTGTTGTCTTGAATAATTAAACATTTTGGCAAACTGGGCCTAAAATTTCCCATGGAAACAATCAGCAACTGCTGTGTAACTATCGTCTTTAAAGATGGCATGATTTTTCCTTTTGCCACTCTATCTAGTGACCATTGCTAATATTACCAACATAGCCTGACAGACATTTGAATTTGAAACCATATTACAAAACCAATATACAATTCAATTCTCTTTCTCAGAGACTTAAAATGAGAATTGTTTCAAATTAACTACTTTAGCAACTTAATAATATTAGCTGCTTGCCATTTTCGGCAATAGAATCTCCATGACTTGAATCCTAGAGTTTATATCTACTGTTATAACAGGGTGGTCTCCAAGAAAAGGGGAGGTTTCAGGTTCCCTGCCCCACCCAAGGAGGGATGGAGCTAAGCAGGAAAAGGAAAAAGCAGCTGGAGAGGAGACTGGAGAAGGAAGGAAGGATGGAAAGCCAGAAGACAACCTGGAGGAGGCATATGGAGCAGAGAGACAGGTGAAGAAGCTGCACTTGCTTCTTTGTCTTGGACTGGTTTTGAAACAGATGTGGGTGAGACCCACGGGGAGGTTAACAATGGCAGCATTTATCTTGACTTTGATTTTGCTCTTTTTCTTTCAGACTTGTCTGGCTAGTCCTGCCCCTTTTCTATGGGTACCCACCAGGAGGTGGCTTAGATTTGTGGCAAGCTTTCAGGATTCAGTGGCCCTGCTTTGGCCAAACCCTGTTTGGCTGGACATTTACCCACTAGGGGAAAGGTAACTGCTTGATTCGGAAACTATATACTTTCCCTTTTTTTGATGCACAATAATTGTATTAAAATCCCTTTCCATTAAAGGTCTTATGCACTAGAGTAGGTTTTGTATTGGTGTGGCGAATGGCAGAACCTATTTAGAGTGGGCAGGTTTGGGTACCCGTCTCCACCCTGTAACATTGTTACTAAGTAACACAAGAACATGTATAAGAAAAAAGTCTAGAGAACGTCACACTGAAAGGTCAATTCCTACCAAAGTAGTAAAACTACATACCAGTTTAGAATTGGTGACTGGTTTATTCCTTAAAGCTGGGGGTCTATATGCTGTTGCAACTTTAGGTTCTTCACTGGGTACATCACTTGGAACTGGTTGGTAAGTTATTGTTTTTGCTGGAAATATTCCATCTAAAAATGGCTGCCAAGAAACCTGCCATAATTCTGCATTTGATGGCACATCATACTTGTGCAAGACAGAGCCAGTATAATGCCAAATCTTGTACCCATTATTAACACGTAATCTGGGAGCACACGTGGCTGTCAAAATATGCTCACCATCTGGGCACCAAGCAAAATATGTAGAATCAGAGGCCACTGGTTTAGAAATAAGTTTGTAGTTTTTAACATCCCATACTTCCATTTGTCCCCTCAGATTCCCAAATCCAGCTAATACTAATATATGTCCATGAGGGCTATAGTAGGCTGCATTCCGAGGACCAGTTCCAAAGTCAAACACAGGATCACATTTCAAGTTGAAAATTGTTGCTTTGGCAGGCATAAAACCATAAACAGCACAAAACTCAGTAGAACTAGAATTCCAAGCTACGTCATAAATGGGGCCATTTTTTGCTAAAAAAAAAAAAAAAAAGACAAAAAACATAAAACCCAGATTAGCAATAAAGAACTATAAAACAATATATCACTAAGACTCATAAACATGTCACACACCAAAAAAAAATCAAAATTTTCAAAGCATGTTAATATTAAAATATTTTTACATACAATACCATGGAGAGTAATATATAATCATAAATTTAAGAATCGCTAGTGAATCTTAATTTTTTATGAACATTTTGGTAATATAGGTTCATACTAGTAGAGGTTATTAACATTAACAGACAAAACTAAATTTTATGGGAAGAGATAACAAATATATGTACATTATTGTAAAAAAATTTATAATAGTTATAATAAAAAATAAACTATGTAAAAAACACAAAGGTAATCTTCAGTTACATCTTGCATAGTCATTCAGATTATTTCTGTTGAAATTAAGCATCCTTCTCTTAAACACACACAAATACACAAAACAAAGTTCTACATTTGTTGTTTCATGTAATATTCTAGTTTGGAGTTTTTCCCATATAAGCAAGAGATTTTTCTCCTCCTTCAGCTGCACTGAATTCCACCACTAACCATGCTGTATAGTGTACACAAATATAACAGTAGGAGTTAAACTGCCAGGTCAAAGTACACATACATTTACTTTATGATTTATCACCAAAATGCCATTCAAAGATATTGTACCCACTTACACTAGCAGTATTTTTGATAGAACAGATTTTCCCCTCATGTTTAGTCATACTGCATAGTTCCATGCTTTCATATTTGCCAATCTTGTTTTCCTTTCTATTTCTTTTAAGTACAGGACCTTGTAATATATTTATACATGATTCATTTCTTTTTGTGTGGACTAATTTTTACTGTCCGAAGCTAATTTTCTTCTCTAGTTATTGTTCTTCTATTGAAATTTACTTGATATACGCATTCATTCTGTCTAAACAATCCCCCCTTTCTGTTTGTTTTATTTAATTTATGGATTCTTTCTTTTCCCAATGTAGAAACTCTAAATCTTATATATTCAATTTCGAGCTTTATAGCTGGGACACAACTGATTTGTGTCCCAACCTATGATCCAGTCTGGAAAATGTTCATGTGCACTTGAAAAAAAGTATACATGCAGCAGTTTTGGGGCACAGTGTCCTGCAGATGTCAGTTAAACCTATTTGGTTCAGCTCATTTAAGATTAATGGCTCCTTATTTAGTCTCTGTCTTGTAGATCTGTGTATAGCTGTATATAGAATATTAAAATCCCCTAGTATTACTGTGTTGTCAATATCTCTTTTTAGTTCAGTTAGTTATCTTGGTGCTCCATCATTCAGTGCATAAATATTATTAAGTCTTTAATCATAACAATGTCTGTCTCTTACTACCCCTTTTTAATTGAAGGTTTATTATCTGATATGTAAGGATAGCTGTTCCTAATTTTTTTTGATTGCCATTTCTTGGAGTATTGTCTTCTAGTCTTTAAGTCTATGCTTGCCTTTGTTGGTAAGGTGGGTTTCTTATAAAAATAAGAAGGTTGAAATTTTTTTTAAATCCATGCAGTTACTCTATACCTTTTGACTAGTGAATTCAGGTCGCTTACATGTAAAGTGATTATTGACAAGTAAGTGCTCATTGTCATTTTGTTATTATTTTTTTTTTTTATTAACTCCTTATCCTTCCTTTTGTCTTGAATGTTAACCTTACAGGGTAAAGGATTCTAGGCTAGGAATCTTTCTCCCCTACCATTCCCTTCGTGCTTGTAGTCCTTCCACTGAAAAGTCTGCTGATAGTCAGATTGCTATTCCCCTACAGGTTACCTTTTATTCTCTTGATGTTTTCTAGTATTTCATCCTTATCATTGACTATCAAGTTTTATTATATTGTGTCTTTGTGTGAGTGTCTGGTATTTTGTTTGGAACTCTCTGGGCTTCTTGGATTACAATGTACGGTTTATTTCACAGATTGAGATGGCTTCCAGAAATTCTTTAAATATATTTTCTAATTTTTTTCTTTTTCTTATCCTTTTGGGATTCCCATGATATGGGTATTATATCTCTTTAGGTTCGCAAAGGGTCTTACACTATTATCATTTTTAAATTCTTTTCTTTGTTGTCCTATTTGGGTTCTTTGGCATTGTGCTTTTGTGCTTACTAATTCTCTCCATTGTTTGCATTTGTCTGTTTTTGAGGCCCTCAATTGTATTTTTTAATTAAATTATAGTATTTCTGAGATCCATTACTTCTAGTCGTAGCTGTCTCATATATTCTTAGTCTTTATTTTGTTCTTCTTTCATGTATCTTGTTTTTTGGAGTTTCATAAGCAATATTATAACTGTTAGCTTCAACTCCTCTTTAGTCATGCCCTACAGTACTACTGGATTTAGATTCTGCTCAGAACTTTTTGCTCTAGCATCTGTCATTTTCAATTTTTATTGATTTTTATTGGGATAGACTTTCAGACTGTTGCCTTTGCACCTGTTGAAGTGATCAGAGAACTGGTACTGGCAAGGGATAAAAGGTAGAAAGAAAACCAGGACAGTAGGGCACCAAAGGGTAAACTTAGTGAGCCTCAGGGATTTAATAAGCTTCCTACTGTACTGTAAGTACAGAGTTATGTGGTGGAGATCTAAAGTGCTCCCCTCCTCTAGGCCCCTCCTCAGTTTAAGTGTTTCATGTCAGTTTCCACCTTTAGACTATGTCTGACCACTAGATGTAGCACTGGGCACAGACTGTAATTAACACAGGTTCACAAACTAGGAGTTGCTCTCTTTTCTTATCCATTACAGAGCCTTATCCTAGGGTTTTTGCTCTTTAAGATAGGTGCTTAAAAACTGTGACTAGGGGCCTCCCTGGTGGCGCAATGGTTAAGCGCTGCGCTGTGGAGCTGTCGGCAGCTGGGATGCAAGTTTGACCTGGGGCCAGGGAGATTCCCACATGGCGCAGCAGACCTCTCCTGCCTCACCTGCTGCTCCCCTCAGCAGTGTATTTCAGTCGATCTGCTTGTGCTGCTCCCCACTGTCTCTGGTGAACCCTCTCGCCACCCCAAACCTCTGGCCTGTACCCCAGCTTGTATGCATGCATAAATAAATCTTTAAAAAAAACCCTGATTAATGAAAATGTTCTTTTGTTTTCTTGGTGTCAGTCCTGGGTAGAGAAGGTGGCAGGTGTTTTTACTATCCCATTTCTGGGCTTCAAGTAATAGACTCCTCTATGAGGAGACATAGGTGATCCAACCTGGTTTGGGCTCCAGTTGTTCTATATTGGGAGCTTTTGGCTCAAGTCAGTTATCATTCTGCATACCTGCTCCTATAGTGACTTGATAGTTCAACCTCCTTCCCAGATGCTAATTCTATACACCCAGTACAGTGCTAGATATCCAAGTCACATGAACCACCGCATCAATAAGTGTAGGGGCACATCTGCACAGAAGCTGCTCCTCCCACTTAAGGGTTCTACTTCGCTAGTATCACTGTAAACACAGTTCAAGCAAAGTTTTACTATGCCTTTTCCACAGAGTGTTGTTCCTCAAGTATATTGCAGTTATGTTTTTCTTTCAGGGGCTACTGATTTTGCTCTACTGCAGTTTAATTGTGAGATTATGCAGGAGGTGAATCTGGCATCTTAACTCTGTCACAATCTTATGAGACTTCTCCAATTTTCATATATTCAAATTTATCATTTTCCCTTACTTTTTCTCCACTTTAAGATTAGGAAAAAATTCTCCCATATTGTTGGCTAGTTCTATAGTTTTAGGTACAATTTTTGATCCAACTGGATTTATTTTGGTGAAGTAGCAATATTAACTTTTTGTTCCAAATAGCTAACTAGTTGTCCCCAAATCATATATTAAATGTTCATTGTGTGCCTCCCTTGGTCCAGATGCTGATTTTATCTATCAGTGGCTATGGAAGTATGGATTTAAATGGGATTCTGTTCTATTAATTTAATCTATCTGTAAGTCATAACCAAAATCTTAATTATAATTGCTTTATACTTTATTATCCAGTAGTATCAAAATTCCCTTTGCCTTATTCCTTTTTTTTTTTTGCAAAGTTTTCAAAACATTCCTCCATATTTATTTTTCAGTATCAACTTTAGAGCCAACTTATCTACTATAAAAAAAAAATCAACCAATACAGGATATAAAAAATTAACTGGCACTTTAATTTTTAAATCAATTTGGAAAGCAATGACATCTTTATAAAATTTTTATTAAAAGGTCATAGGTTTCTCTCTTATAACCTTTAAAAGTTTTCTATCAGTTGCATATTTCTTATTTTTTATTGTCTTATATGTATTATTTCCTTTGATGTATTTTTAAATATCTGTTGCTTATTCTGTGACTTCATCTGTATGAGCAGAGATGATTCTATATTTTTCTTTCAAAACTATACACTTTTTAAATTAGTTATACTAAGTCTTTCAGAATGTTAAACAATAGTAGAAAGTAGTGTCATCATTGCATTATTTCTAATTTTACTGGGAATACAGAGTGTTTTGTAATGAAAAGATTTGCCTTATTTTCACATATCTAATTTAAAATGAAAAATATGAGGGAGTTGCTAGAATTTTAAAACTTACCTTACAGTTAATTTAGGTCATCCAAACAAAAGATGAAATGGTAACTTTTTTCAGTTCTGAAGCTAGTGTTAAACTCCCTAAGTCAACTTGCTATCAGAGTAAGTTAATAAGCTCCCAAAAAGGTACTAAAATGCTCTTTTGTAGTCTCACAAGTTTCCTATTAAAATGTTGAAATAACTAATTAATGGATTCTGGGATGCCTTTAAGTTTTTAGCTAAGAGAAATTTTAACTTTAAAGGTTATTACAATACATGATTTCCAGTACTTAACCAATAAAAGACATGCTATAATACTCACGTAATTGCACAACAGCACTTTCTCCATTTGTTGCAATGTAGTGCAGGGTTTGTTCTCCATAATAAGACGCTCCTGTCTTGTCAACCTCTGTACTAGCTATTACCAACACAGCAGTAGCTATAATATAAAAACTTTAATTAGAGCTAAAACACAAATTAATCTAATAGTGATAAAAAAAATACTAAAAAATATAACAGAGCACACATAAATTTTCATTAGGTAAACAATGAGATTCTTTTCTCGACACATAGGAACATTAGTCTAGATTAATACTGGATAAACAAAATGAGAGATAAAATATCATACCTTTTTTATTCCATAACATTGTAACTTTATCAGCCTTGAAAAAACTTTTATTGGCTAAAGCTGCATGAGGTCCATCAAAGTTGGGGTACTGATATAATCGAACAAATGAAGGTGCACCTTTACTTCCTGGAACATAGACAGCCACCTAAGATAAACAGACATGAAACATTAACTTTTTAAAGCATATAAACTAAGATAGACAAGTTCTTACAGTCACTAAAAAGTAGGAAAAGGTCTAATCTCATAATATTCCACATGAACAAATAAAAACAGGAATTACCTTGTATGGTTGGGGTCCAGGTGATAACACAAAATCATTAATTTTTTGCAAGTGCAGTTTGTTTGCAATTGTGCCTTGAAAAAAGCAAAAGGTGTTAGGTTAATGAAATATGCCAACAGGCATATAATTAAGTCCTGAAGAATTATAAAAGGTTAATGTAACTAAATATTAATACTCCTCATTGTAGTTTCATGAGACAAAGCAACACAGTGGAGAAAACATGGGGTAGAGGCAAGACAGACCTACACTTGAATTTTTCCTCACTCACTAGCTGTATGCCCTTCAACAAGTAATGGGATTATATACCTGAATCCCAGTTATTGGTTTTAAGAGCAGTAACAGGAATACAGTAAGTATTCAATAAATATCACCTTTCTTCTCTTTAGCCTCTGAAATAAGTTGTCTTAGAGCCTGGGGAAAGTGACCCTAGGCTGCTAGTTATATAATAGATATGGAAATTCTACATAAGCACGTACATAATAGTGATGATTACAACAACAGTAACATCAGTTGGTCTTTACTGAGTGATTACTCTGTGCCAGACAGTCAGTCAGAATCCATGTTATAAACAATACTGTTTCCCCATTAATAGAATCAAGAGCTATCATTCTTCCTTTGGTCAATTTTGGAGAAGCATGGCTGTTCAAAAGTAGCATACCAAATCGTCAAATTAGCAGCCCTTCCTTTGCATGCTCACAAAGAAGCCAAGTAGAATAAAATCAATAGGGGAGGAATGAAACTCAAAAGCAGAAAAACGACATGCACAGCTATAATGATTATGTGATAGGTGCTCAAATCAGCCTACTACCACCTTTGGTATATGTGAACAGTTACCAATTCCTATTCTACTCTAATATGCTCAGAAGTATACAGTTCACTAATGGGATACTGTAAGGACAAAAGGAAATGCAAACATTTTTCTTTCAAATTATTTTTGGTAATTATGTTATTGTTAATGTTGGTGTTGCTATTGTAGAATGCTATACGGTTAGTGTGGGAAAAAAGCAAATGAACTATCACCCCTGGCATCCCAGAAAACCTGGATTTTTGGTTTTGGCAAAAGGCAAAACAGATATAACAGAAAAAAGAAAAAAGGGCCTAGAAACAATGATCAATGCAGTAGCAATAACCCCTTACACCCAGACTGCCGTCCCTAAATACTATTTCTACTAAAAAGAACCAGAGTCTCTTGGAAATGGCTGATTTCAGTTTAAGGTAGAAAATATACACGATAATTCCAGACTGTCTTGCTTACTATATACTAAAGAAGTCATTAAAGACTAACTGACCAAGGATAGAATATTTGGGCATCAATAAAAAGAATAATTACAATGATTTGAACACACGATGTATGTTTAAATCCATGTGGCTGCAATGAAGATTGCGAGAGAAAGAACTTATTATATTAAAGGTGATGAAGGGAGCGAATATTTATTATTCCTTTCCTATATAACTGATATCACTAGGCATCCTAACAAATTGTAGGGAGAGAGGGTTCTTTATAGAAGAAACACAGGTAATAAAAGAGGGGGAATTAGAAAATCATCAATTTGTAACCACTCATGAAATGAGAGAGCTACGTACTGGATAGTTTCACTTATACGTGAAGTACAGAGAAATCAAACAAAGGATTAAACAAAGACAAACTTTAAGACTGACCCTTGAAAGTCGATCATACATCTAAGACATCCAGAAGGGGTTGGGAGGAGGAAGAGGAGAGAAAACAGAGCAGTGGTGGGGGTAGAGAGCACAATGGACTATGGTAGAGGATTATTTGTGCTTTGGTGGTAGGAGAACTATGGTGACCACAACTGAAGGGAGAAATCCTATACTGTGAAAAAAAATCAACAAAGATGTGAAATAATGGTGCTTCATTAAAAAATATGTTCAAAAAGAAAAAATGGATCTAGGCAATGAACATTAATGTCAGTTAACCTTACAATATTAAAAAAAAGACATACATACTTCTTGATTTAAGAATTAAGCACTGCCTTATGTTGTCTTGCCTTCAAAAAAGTCTTGCTCCCCAAAAAAGAATGTGTGGCTGACTAACTCTAAATCCAAATAGCTATTTACAGGGTACAAATGAACATGTTAAATTACAGGATGGGTTGTAATAGCAAAATTCAAGCTACGGGAAAATTTTTAAGTAGGCTTTGTCTTGTAAATAATAAATTACAAGGGTGAGGGGAAAAACAAGAGAGGAAGAATAGCTTAAAAGACACTTAAAAGACAAATTAATTGCTTTTTCACAATGAGCCTGCTACCAGAACACGGATGTCCTGAAGCCAGTTAAATTAAACCAAAATGGGAAAGGAAAAGATTCAGATCAACATCTTAACTGGATATGTTGATTCAGGCAAGTCTACTAGTATTGATCATCTAATATATAATCACAATAGCATCAACAAAAGAACCATCAAAAAGTTTGAGCAGGAGGCTGCTGAGATGGCAAAAAAAGCTTTCAAGTATCTGGATGTTGAATAAAATGAAAGCTGAGCATGATTTTGTAATCACTATCAGTATTTCCCTGTGGAAATTTGGGACTGGCAAGTCATCACTGATGCTCCAAACACAGACTATCAAAAATATGATTACAGGCACATCACAGGTTGACTGCACTGTTGATTGTTGCTGCTGTTGGTGGTAAATTTGAAGCTGGTATATTTAAGAACGGGCAGACTTGTGAGCTTGCCTGTCTGTCTTACACACTGGTCGTGAAACAACTAATTGTTGATGTTAACAAAATGGACTCTAGGACGCTCCCCTACAATCAGAAGACAGCCAGAAAGAAACTGTTGAAGAAGTCTCGACACTGACGCAGCATCATATGCACCAGTTTCTGATTGGAATAGTGATATGTTGGAGTCAAGTACTAACCATACCTTGCTTCAAGGGCTAGAAAGTCACTCATAAAGATGACAAAGCCAGTGGACCCACATTGCTGGAAGCTCTGGATTG
The DNA here is from genome assembly GCA_004024925.1 of Scalopus aquaticus. Taxonomy (NCBI): domain Eukaryota; kingdom Metazoa; phylum Chordata; class Mammalia; order Eulipotyphla; family Talpidae; genus Scalopus; species Scalopus aquaticus. The sequence goes on along the minus strand of PVIJ01010923.1, from coordinate 39,157 downwards.
CATCATGTTACCAACTTATCCAACAGATAAACCCTTGTGCTTCCCAAACCCCACTACACCCCACCACCTCAGCCCCAGGAGGCCTATAAAATTGGTAGTACTGAGTCTGTCCCTGTGGGTCAAGTTGAGACTAGAGTATTCAACCTGCCACTATGGTCACCTTTGCGCCAATGTTACAACTGAAGTAAAGTCTGTTGAAATGCACCATAGAGTTTTGAATGATGCTCTTCTTGGTAACAATGTGGACTTCAATGTCAAGAATGTGTCTATCAAAGATGTTCTTGGTGACAATATGGCTGGTGACAGCAAAACTGAGCGACCAATGGCAGTTATTAGCTTTATAGCTCAGATGATTATTCTGAACCATCCTGGCCAAATCAGTGCTGGAAATGTACCTGTGCTGGCCTGTCACACATTGCTTACAAATTTGTTGAGTTGAAGATTGTTTTTCTGGGGAAAAAAACTGGAATATGGCCCCTAAGTTGGTGAAATCTAGTGATGGTGCCATAGTAAATGTAGCTCCTGGCAAGCCCATGAATGTTGTGGGCTTCTCTAACTACCCACTTGTGGGTCATTCTGTTGTTCATGACATATGGCAGGTAGTTGCTGTGGGCATCATCAAAGCAGTTGGTAACAAGACAGTTGGAACTGACAAGGTCACCAAGTCTGCCAGGTAAGCTCAGAATGCTAAATATTATCTCTGATATCTGCCACCCAAGTCTTAATCAGTGATGGAAGAATGGTCTCAAACTGTTCATCTCAATTGACCATTTAAGTTCAATACTAAAAGACTGATTCATGATAACAAAGCACTGCAAAATTTTTAGAAGGAAAGGGGGTTTTGTAGAACACAGTCTCTTGGTGTTTGTGGGAATATTAAATTATTAATTTTTAAAACCAGTACTTTGTAATGTAAACAATTTGGCCAAAAATCTGTCACAGAATTTTGAGAGCCATTAAAAACAACTTTAATGAGGAAAAAAAAATTACTATTCAATTGCATGTGAGGGACCTTATTTGAATCCTAAGCTTTCAAAAAACAAAGCTAACATTTGCAATTATTAGAATTTATAATCTGCACTAATGGTATTGTGGTTAAGTTTTTTAAAAGGGGGAGGGACAAGAACAAAAAAAAGGAAGGTAGAGCAGGTTCCATAGTAGTGGACTATGGGTTCTTGGTGGTAGGCACACTATGGCAGCAATATTTGAAGTGGGGGGAATTTAGATTAGACATTTGATTAGACTCTTAATCTTCAGGATTACATAATGAAATGTCTACAGGCAAATTACATATGTTTGGGATTTGCTTTAGTAGAGTAAGAAAGATGGTAGATGGATAGATTTACAAATGAGGTGGGGTTGGCAATGGGTAAATGGTTACAGGGACTAGGTGTCTATTTTTGTGTTTGAAATTCTTTACAATATAACATTTTAAAAAATTCAATCAGAGAATTTCAATAGTATTAAAAACTGGAAACTGCTATTAAAATGTCTTCATTGATAGCAATTACTAGATAATAATGTCATTATAAAAGAGAATCTGTTACAGAATGTCACTGGCATTTAGATCTATGAGTCATGCAAATGAATTAATATAACAATTATTAATACATTATCTAGAACTAGGAGATTCTATGATGCCACATAAATCAATACAAACTATATACTTATAGCAAATAATAAATTACATAAATAATTTCATAAATCTTTCCATACTAAAATTGTTGTTTTCAAAGAAGTGAACTTCATTGTTAACATTTCGGGCACATATGGTTTCATCTTCTGACCAGGATGGACACCTACATTGAAAAGTGAAAATATTTTTAAAATTTTGACAGAACATAACATCATAAGTTAAAACGCTAGAGTTTGTGACATATTATTTGAGGTAGACTATTTGTCAACTATTTATAGTATTACTCAGCATATTTAGTTAATAGACCAAAAATAATGTTTCTTTTCATTCTAACACAAAACAGAAGTCGAACTTTTCACTCTATTACATTTGCATATGCAAAAATCCATAGAGATCTAGATCTGGGTTTGAAAAGTTATTTTCTAAACCAATACCAGAGAAATAAATACTACATAATGAAGACATTTAAAATATTTTGTAAATAATTAGTATTTTGAAGCATTTATTTACCAATTTTGCATTTTTTTCTGGATGAAAGACTTCAAACATGTCCCAGTTTTCAAATCATAAAGTTGTAGGTTGGGTATCCCAGCTGTGCCATCTTTAGCAGCTGCAATGAAATTTTTTTTTTTTTGTAGTAATTAGCTCCTAACACTGGTAAAAAGACTTTATTCTTACAAAAAAAAATTGAATAAGATTACATAGATCAAATAAAAGATTTGGTTTAAAACAACTTTTCCCTCTAGCTTTAAAGCCATTAAACTAGAATAGTTGTTTGAGCAGAATGAAATGAAGTAATTTCACCATCAAAATGAGTAAATTACTACAGATTTTAAGAATACTTGAAATTTTTTATAAGTTTAACATAATTTGCTGTTAAATGGATTAAACTGTCTTATTATGAAAGTTGAGTCTATCAGTCACAGACACAAATATGCTAAATAAAACCACTCATGATTTGCAATAACTCAAATTTCATTGACTTGTAAAAAATAAGATACATTAGAGTACACACCTCTTGGATAAACAAACCCAGGATGCTTATAACTGAACAATGAACTCTTATCATATTTATTCAACACTACATATAATTAGAAAATATTTCTTAAAATAGGCTCCTATGCCAATATTTTATTACTCACTTTTAAGTAAACCTATATAAAATATTCATATAATGTATTATCACATATCTTGAAAGTATAAGAACACACCATTTCCTATACTTCATTATTCCATACACATTTCTTAGCTGCTGTGTCTACTGTACTTCCATTTTTATAATCATCATATAAAAAAAAGATTTTGAAGGTCATATTTATTGTTAATGTTGATACCTTCTTTATCCACTGGTTATTTACTTCTGAAATTATTTAAGTACATTCTATTTGAGGACTCTAAAGTTCACTCTTGATTAAAAATATTCACAAACACTATTTACTACCATAAATATTGTTTTATTATAAGGTTATAGACTTTTTCTTTTCCCTTCTCTGAACTAGTCCTGTCAGAATATTTTTACAATTGGAAAATACTTACTTGTGTAAGGCTGCCATGTTGCCAGGATAGTGTTTTTTGGCGAGAACTCTAAGCAAACTGCCTTTGGGAGGTCGAAGGAGTGCAGTAATCCCTTGTTAGTGACACTGATAACATTTACTCTGGTTTCAAAAGAAATTACTTCAGCAATGAAAAATTGTTTTACAATAACCAGTGCTATCTGAAACATCAGTATCTCTTTTCAAATACAGATCACTCTAAAGTGTTCATTTTTCTTAAAAATCAATTTTCAGTTAGTTTCAGAAAATATCTAATAAACACCTCAACTTAAAAAAGTCTACAATTTTACCAAATGGCCCAAAACAAGGTTGAGGTAGTACAGAATTAGCAGAAGGATACAACAGATGCTTTCACCTTTAGCTGAAAAGCAACAGGCCTTTAAGTGACAAAGCTAACCAACAGATAAGCTGAGGTATATTAAGCCAAAAGGAAAAGTTTATTGTTTAGTTTGAGTAAATGGAAGCTGCTGCAGCTAGGAAAATTAGCAAAGAGATTTCTGGTGACTATTAAATTCTCAAAAGTGTCTCCAGAAGATACATGAGCAGAGAATAGCTTTCCATTTTTTTGTGTGTCTTCTATTTCATTTAACAATGACCTATAGTTTTCTTTGTATAGTTCCTTCATCTACTTTGTTAGATTTACACCTACATATTTAGTTTGGGGTTGTTTTATTTTTTCTTTGATAATTTTGTATTGTGATTGGATTGTTTTCTTAATTTCTCCTTCTAGCTCACTGTTCCCATAGAGGAAGGCCATTGATTTTTGTTTATCGATTTCACAATCTGCCATTTTGCTGAACTGATTTATTGTTTCAATTAGTCTTTCAGTGCATTCTTCAGGGATCATTATGAATGACCATATTGTCTCCAAATAATGACAGCTTTACTTCTTTCCATTTGGGATTCCTTTTATATCTTTTTCTTGCACAATTACTAGGCAAGAACAGTAGTGGTGAGAGAGGACATCCTTGTTCTGTACCAGATCTTAACAGGAAGGCTTTCGGCTTTTTGCTGTTGAGAATGATGTTAGATGTAGGGTTGTCAGATATGGCCTTTATTATTTTGAAGGAATTTTCCATTTATCCCCAGTTTTTTGAGGGATTGTCATCATAAATGGGTGCTGACTCTTAAAATGCTTACTAAGCATATATTGATAACATATGATTTTTATCTTCCTCTATTGATAAGTTGAATTATGCTGATTTTCAGATGTTGCACCACCTTGTGTCCCTCGTATAACCCCCCCTTGGTCATGATGTATAATACCCTTAATGTACTGTTGGATTTGCTTTTTTTTTTAAAGATTTATTTTATTTTTGCATACAAGCTGGGGTGCAGGCCAGAGGTGTGAGGTACACTGCTGAGGGGAGCAGCGGGCAAGGCAGGAGAGGTCTGCCGTACCATGTGGGATTCTCCCCGGCCAGGTATCGAACTCGCGCCGCAGCTGCCAGCTGCTGACAGCTCCATAGCGCTGCGCTAACCCATTGAGCCACCAGGGTGGCCCCACAGATTTGGTTGTTAACATTTTATTGAGGATTTTGTATCTATTGATTAGGGAAATTTGTCTGTAGTTTTCTTTTTTTCTGTTGTCTTTGCTTAGTTTTGGTATTAATGTTTGCCTCATAAAAGTTGTTTGGAGGTAAGCTGGGTAAAGAAGGAATAGAAAACATAAACAAAGCAATTACAAGCAATGAAATTGAAACAGTAATCAAAACCCTGCCAAAAACAAAAGCCCAGAACCAGATGGCTTCACAAATGAGTTCTACCAAACTTTCAAAGATGAGTTAGTGCCTATCCTATAAAAACTCTTCAAAAAATTGAGATAGAAGGAATTCTACCAAATACGTTTTATTAAGTCAACATTACACGAATACCAAAACCAAACAAAGTCAACACAAAATAAGAAAACTACAGGCCAATCTCCCTAATGAGCACTGATACAAAAATCCTGAATAAAAATCCTAGCAAACAGAATCTAACAATGCATCAAAGATGATACACCATGACCAAGTGGGATTTATATTCCAAGGGCACAAGGATGGTTCAATATCTGAAAATCAATTAATGTAATTCAACACATCAACAAAAAGAAAAATAACATACATATGATTGGATCAACATATGTTAGGAACACATTTTACAAAGTTCAATATCTGTTTATGATGAAGGCCCTCGAAATTCTTGGGATAGAAGGGACACTTTAACATAATAAAAGCCTATACAACAAACCCACAGCCAGTATCATTCTCAATGGTGAAAAGCTGAAAGCCTTCCCATTAAGATCTGGAACAAGACAAAGATGTCTATCCTCACCACTGCTTTTCAATATAATCCTGGAAGTCCTCACCAGAAGAGTAAGAGAAAGACATTCAAGGAACCCAGATAGGGAAAGAAGAAGTAAAACTATCACTATTTGCAGACAATATAATAATATACATAGATAACCAGAAAAACTAATTAAAATAATAAATCAGTTTAGTAAAATAACAGGATACAAAATCAACAAACAAAAATATCAGTAACCTTCCTACATGCAAACAATAAGTCTGAAGAAGAAATTTAAAAACCACCCCTTTCACAATTGTACCAAAAAAAAAATCAAATATCTGGGAATAAACCTAACAAATGAAGGATAGACCTATACAAAAAAAATTCTGCAACATTGTTAAAAGAAATTGAAGGAGACTGAAAGAAACGGAAAGACATCCCTTGCTCATGGATTGGAAGAATTAACATGATCAATGGCCATCCTACCGAAAGCAATGTACAGATTCAACGCAATTCCTATAAAAATCTCAATGGCTTTCTTAAAAGAAATAGAACAAATATTGATGAAATTCATATGGAATAACAAAAAGCCTTGGATATCCAAGCACTCCTGGCTACAAAGAAGGAGAATGCAGAATCACACCCCCAGGCTTCAAACTATACTACAAAGCCATAACAATTAAAACATTATGGTACCAGAACAAAAGCAGATACACAGACCAATGGAATTGAATTGAAAACCCAGAAATAAAGCCACACACATATGGACAACTAATCTATGACAAAGGAGCAAAGACTATGCAATAGAACAAGGATAGTCTGTTCAATAAATGGTCCTGAGAAAACTGGACTACCACAGGCAAAAGAATGAAACTAGACCACTGCCTCACACCATGCACAAAACCAACTCAAAATGGATAAAAGACTTGAACAAGACCTGAAACCACAAAATATATAGAAGAAAACATAGGCAAAAATAGTCCATGACATACATCTCAGAAACATCTTTAAAGACTCATCCCCCAAAGCAAAGCAACTGAAGGAAAAGATAAACAGCTGGAATTATATGGAACTAAAAAGCTTCTATACAGTGAGAGACAATAACCAAAACAATGAGACACCTTACTGACTGGGAGAAAATATTTCAACTCCACACAACTGATAAGGGACTAATTTCAAAGATCTACAAATTACTTACAAGACTCAACAAAAACAAGGCAAACAATCCAGTCAAAAGATGGGCAGAAGATCTAAAAGGACTTCTCCAAAGAGGAAATGTTAGTCACCAACAGTTAAATGAAAAAATGATGAACATCACCTATAATTGGGGAAATGCAAATCAAAGGCACAAGTGAGAATGGCCCATATCAAAAAAGCTGGAAACAATAAATGCTAGCAGGGATGTGGAGAAAAAGGAACTCTCCTACACTGCTGGCTGGAATGTAAACTGGTCCAACCACTATGGAAAGCTGTGTGGAATGTGGAGGTTCCTCAAATTACTAAAAATGGAGTTACCATATGACCCAGCATTTCCACAATCTACCCAAAGAACACGCAAACATTAATTCAAAAGGAAACCAGCAATCCTATGTTCATTGCAGCACTATTTACAATAGCTAAGATAGGGAAACAACCTAAATGCCCCCAAAAGATGATTGCATCAAGAAGATGTGCTATATATACACAATGGAATACTATTCAGCAATCTCAAAAAAAATAAACTCATGCTATTTGCAGCAACATGGATGGAGCTGGAGGGGATTATGCTCAGTGAAATAAGTTAGAAAGGGAAAAAAATATTAGATGGTTTCACTTATAGAAGGAATATAGGGGAATCAAATTAAGAGATTAGGGGAAAAAAAAGAAAAAAACTAGCAGGCAACTATAAATCAGAGACATTCACCAGGGAGAGGGATGAAAATAGGTGGGAAGTGCACAAGAGACTATTGTGATGGAAGTTCACAGGTGACTTGGTGATGGGAATTTTATGGGAACTATACCTGAGATGAGAAAGCAAACTGTACAAAAATGAATAATGATGTAAAATATCTAGATAGAAATAAATAGGAAAAAAAAGTTGTTTGGAAGTATGTAGTCTTCTTTCCCAATTTTTTTGAAAGAGTTTGAGCAGGATAGGTAAAGTGCATCTTTGAAGGTTTGGTAGAAATCATCTGTGATACAGTCTGGTTCTAGATTTTTGTTTTTTGAGCAAGTTTTGATTATTGTTTCAATATAATTGCTTATGACTGGTCTATTCAGGTTTTCCATTTCTTCCCATTTTAGTCTTGGATAACTGAATTCTACTTTGATATCTCTTCTTAGTTATTGAACTTATTAGCATATAAGTGTTCATAGTAATCTCACAGTATGCCCTGAATTTCTGCAGTGTCTGCTGTAACTTCTCTTTCATGTCTGATTCAATTTATTTGAGTTTTCTCCTTTACATGTATAGTGAGCCTATGAAGAAGTTTGTCGGTTATGTTTTTTTTCCCAAAGAACCAGCTTCTGGTTTCATTACATCTTTAGAATTGTCTTTTAATTTCTAATTTGTTTATGTATGCTCTAATTTTTATTATTTCCTTTATTCTACTAGCTTTTGGTTTCATCTGTTCTCCTTTTTCTAGTTTCTTGAGGTGAGAGATAAGATTATTTGAACTCTTTCTTGTTTCTTGTTGTGGGCCAGTATGCCCACATACTTCCCTTAGTACTGCTGCGTCCCATAGGTTCTGGAGGGTCATGTCCTCATTGTCATCTGTCTCGAGGTATTTTTAAAATTATTTTTTAATTTCCTCATTAACCAGTCTTTCAGTAGTGTGTTGTTCAGTCTCTACCTTACAGAGGTTTTCCCTGCTTTCTTTTTGTGGTTGTTTTCTAGTTTGATGCCATTGTGGTCAGAGAAGATGCTTAGTATGATTTTAGTCTTTATGAATTTGTAGTTACTTGTGTCCATTATGTGGTCAATCCTGGAAAATGTCCTTAAGAAATGTACTTGAGAAAAAAATTATATTCAACTTTGTGGGAGTGCAAGGCCCTATATATGTCTACTAGGCCCATGTGGTCTAATTCTTTGTTTAAGGCTGTTGTGTCTTTATTTTCTGTCTAGTTGATCTGTCCAATGGTGAAAACAAGGTATTGAAGTCTCCTGCTACAAATGTAGTTTCTCCAATATCAGTTTTCAGAATTGATAGTAATTGCTTAGCATATTTTGGTGCTCCTTCATTTTGTAAGCATATGTTGATGAGTATATGTCTTTCTATAGTTCATTCCCTTAATCACTATAATGTGTCCATCTCTGTTACTCGTATGGAAAATCTATTTTGTCTGATATAAGTATGGCTGTTCCTGCCTTTCTTCGTGTCTCATTCACTTGTGGTATTCCTTTTCAACCCATAATCTATATGTTTATCTTTGGAGTTCAAGTCCATTTTCTGGATAGCAGAATGTTGGATTCTGTTTCCTAACCTGATCATGTTAATTTTTTTAAATCATGTGTTTAATCAATTTGACCTGGCAAAAGAAAGACTTCAGAATATATTAATACTGTGTAAAAAACTTCAAAATGTACTTTTCAAACTAATAATATTTTCTCTCTTAAAAAATTATATATGGTTAAAAACAACAAAAATAACTTCCAGAGATAAATATTCTGGCATTTTCTTGTTTCTGTAAATATTGTGACTTTATGAGCATTTAACAAAAATACATTTTTTGCAAAACCTGTTTTGTAATTTGGTTAGTTTATGTAACTTAGACTATATTACACATACTTTTGGATAACTTACAAATACTTAGATGATATACTTTTATATACAATAACGCTAGTAGTAATAGCTGCAGAAGTTTCTACTAATTTAATAGCAAGATATAAAGCATCTAAATCTAAGGTAAACGAGCAAAGAGAATTATTCTTTAATTGTTATGCAGAACTTAAATCTTAACTAGTAACTTAAAGCAGTATTTAAAACAACCTCTCAGCCTCTTCTGCACTAAATTAGTTGCCCTTTCATATATGTTATTTTTTAATTCTAAGTAACTTGATAATGCATTCAAAGCAGAGCATATTATTTTTAAAGTGCTGAATGAAAATTATGTTGGAGATAATATCCAACTATATCATGATATTAAAAAATAAACTTCATTAATGATAGCCAAATACTTATTCCAGTAAGGCCAGCTATGTTTTATATTCATCACAATCTCTTCTCTCTCTCTCTCTCTCTCTCTCTCTCTCTCTCACACACACACACACACAAATATATAAATGGACACTAACTTTTCTCCATTGCCCCAGGCAAACAAGGTCCCATCCTTACTAAAGGTATAGACTTTGCAGTTTTTTCCAGATTCCCTGAAAATGACAAGAAAAAGGTTTAAATACTAGGCATTTGTATTTACTTTTTACAAATCTTACTAAAAATCCAGTCCTAATAACTAAGAACTTACCTACACTTTAGAAAACAATTGCAAAGTGATTTAGTGTACAATATTTTATCTCTTAAAAATCAGTATAATTACCTATTTTTTTCTAGAATGGGTTTAAAATGCAGTATGTTTTCTGTTAACAATAAAATACATTTAAGCTTTGCATGCCTTCATATAGTTATGCCATCAACTCAGTGTAAAACTAGGTTTATTTTCCATTTTAATAAAAAAATTACAAAGTTCAAAGTCAAAACTACACATATCAAAGTTCATTTGCCAACATGTTACCTGCATCCTAGAGCTCTCTCTTCCCCTAAATATTATCACTTTTATTAATTTTTTGTTTAACTTTCATTGTTTCTTTGGGGAAAAATATATCTATATCAATCTAGCTATGTAGTTTTATATATACACACATATGTAAATATATATATACGCACACACACATTCAAAGTTCCTTCCTCTTTTAGCTCTTTTTCATTCTGTTTTCATGAAGACTACAGGCAGTGGTCTGGTTATCACATTCACAAGGTTTTCCTCATTCTTCTAAGATAAAATTCTTCTAAACTCAAAGCTTGAACTCATCATTCTACTGTCCACATTTTTTCTTAGTATTGCCCCCCCACCTTTTAAACATGCTTAAGCTATTATTTTCAAATCTAAAGATAATTTTTCTTGATAGAGAATAATGATCCACTAAATGTTCTGTTAATATTGTATAAAATGTTCCAAGCAACTAGCTAATCTATTCTTTTTCTTTCTTGTTCAGAATATAACAAAAATAACAGAATATACTGCATAGTTCCCTAAAACATCACTCAACAAAATAAGCCATACCTTTGAAACACAGTACTTTCTGTAAATTGTGGTGGTCCATTCACCATATATAATCCTTCTGATCCTCGGACTAAAGAAATACAATGAAAAATAAATGTTGTTATCATAAAAGTTTTAAAAACTTTTTAGCCAAAAAGTCAAATTATCAGGCCTCCTGGTGGCGCAGGGGTTAAAGTCTCAGCGCTACCAAGCTATTGCCAGCCACCGCAGCACAAGTTCAATTCCTGGCCATGGAGCTGACCCACATGGTGCAGCAGACCTCTCCTGTCTCACCTGCTGCTCCCCTCAGCAGAGTATTTCAGCAGAGTAGATCTGCCTGTTGTTCCTCCCACTCTGTCTCTGGTGAATCCTCTAACCCCCTGCAACTCTTGCCTGCACTGCAGTTCTTGTATACATAAATAAAACCAATCTTTAAAAAAAGTCAAGTTATCAAACATTTCATAGAACTATAGAATGTCACCATCATAAGGGTACATAAGGGCATGAAATCATATATGTGCTGAGAAACAAACAGGTAATACAAAGAAGTGAACATTCCCCAAATTTTCATATTGAAACCCTAATATGAATGTGATGGCATTTGGAGGTGGAGGTCTTTGGTGGGTAATTAGGTCACGAGAGCAGAGACCTCTCGTGAATGAGATTAGTGCCCTTATAAACAGAGTCCAGAGAGCTAGCTAACTCTTCCTTATGAGGACACAACAAGAAGATGGCAGTCGGCAACCCAGAAAAGGGTCCTCATCAGAAGCCAACTATACTAGCACCCTGATCTCAGGCTTCCTGCCTCTAGAAATGTAGGAAATACAATTTTGTTGCTTAGAAACTACCCAGTCTCTAGTATTTGTAGTAAAAGCCCAAATCCCGACAGGTAACATTCCTCTTACTACTTTTCCTATAAAGTATATTTCTTTAGTCTCCAAAACAACTACTTAAATAAATACACTTTTAGCTATTTTACCAAAAATTTATCCATGTGCATTAAGATATAACATTTATACTTACATTCTTTCATTCAAATGGAAAAGTGATCTTAGTAATTATTTCTACATGATTTTCTGATCTCTTCTAATTTCTAACAGAATTAGAAGTTGAGTCTAATTTCAATCCTCTTTGTAGTAGCTTATTTTCTCAAGTAATTTTTATATAAAAACTCAAAATTTTATCTGTCACCAGTGAAAAGCAAGTTGTGTGATAGTAGAAAGGACATGAACTAAAAGGCAGGTTCATATCTGGTTGTGAAGCCTTGCATATATCACTACCTCTAAATTTATGCCCTAGTCTGTAAAATGGAAATATTAGAATACAGAGTTGCTGTGTGTTTTATATAAAATAAAGTGAAAATATAATATTCAGAGTTCTTTCAAAAAATGTAAGGCATTATAATATATTTGTAATTTCTCAAACTAAGACAGCAAGTGGGATAAGACACATTTACTTACTAAGTCGCCAATGATAGCAATATCCTAACAAGTGAAGCAGGAACAAAGTTCACGATTATATAAACAAAAACATCTTTAGAACTAGACTATTCTTTTTAAAATGACTAAATTAGAAGCTTTTAAAGACGAACTAAGCAAACTGATTTGTTCATTTAATAAGTGCATATTGGAGGAAAAACCTACCTACCAGATCCTATGCTGAACATTGGAGAGGAAGCTCAGCATTGTCCCTCACCTCATTAATCAAATAATTAGTCAAATATATCAAATGCTATAATTGTATTTAATGCAACAAGGAAAGATATATGGAGCTAACAGAATAAAAACAGGGAATTTTGTTCTAAATGTGGAAGGGTAGGAAAAGCATACTTAAGTGATTTGTGTACTGAGATCTAAAGGATGAATTAGCAGTTAACAAGCAAAGAAAACAAGTGAAAAACTCTGTGGCAAGAGTTGCTAAGAGCATCAGAGATATGAAAAGAAGGTCTAGGGCACTTAAGAAAATGGGGCTCCGATCAATCAGAATCTTTGTGGGATTATACAGTTAGGCAACGTTGGTTTATAGCTTATGATGAAAGGTAGGAAACTCCAAAAGTGTTTTGGGCAGATTTCTAAAACCAGATTCACATTTTGAAAAAGTAAAACTGGAATAGTGTAGAGAATGAACTGGAAGAGAGTAAGAGTCAATGTGAAGAGACTATTGAAGATGGTTCTGCAGTTGTCTCATAAAACAGATTATGGAAACTTGGACCAGGATATGATAGTGGAAATGTAAAGTGGAAAACGACTGCTCAATGTTTAGTGTATAAAACTGATAGGATTTATGATGAGTTACCATTTTATTAACTAGAAATCTTGATAGCAGCAAAGGTTTGAGCAGCAAAGAAAGTTTTAATGAAGTCCATGGTTATAACCACAACTTTTTGCTATTCACCAATCTCCTACTTTTCTCATGGTTAATGGGAAAGCACCTTAGTTGGTTAATAGGGACCACTCTTGTCTCTAACTTTGATCTCAATTTTCTTTCCCTTCTCATTGGGTAGTTCTCAAAACACTGATTTTCTATCTGAGAATTAACTAGCTCCATTTTCAGATATTAAAAATTATACAATTTATGATACTAATTAAATAATTTAAAATTAGAATCAAAGTGAAAAACTAATGATGAACAAGATAAAAATCTATGTCCTCATGAAGTTTCCACTCCAGAGTAGGTGGGAAATAAGTAAACACATAAATGAATGATGGTAACTAATTAGACATCTAAAAGTATACAAGTGGATACCATGTTTCCTCAAATACAGAACACTAGACTGAGTTGCCAAACTGCTGTGGATAGTTAATTTGCCCTTGAATGGAAAGCAGCCTAGCACAAAGTCTTCATAGATCAAAACCTAAAGTCCTGACACCATGGCCTACAAAGCTCTCTATACATGAGCTCTATGTGCTACCCAGTAGTGATTTAAAATAAAGCATCCATTACTGTACCCACAATAGTGATTTCAAAGCTCAGTCTACTGCTACACCTTGAATGAAATACTGGTGTTATCTACTCTAAAAACCTCTAATGACATTTAGAAAACATTTTGTGCTAGAAAACGTTTTCTTAGATTTAAAAATTAAGTTAATTATTTTAGCCTCAAAATTACTACACAGGCAAAGCAATGCTATTTCTCATCACCAAATCAGTCATCTGCTTCAGTATCACTATAATACACTATGACTTAACAGATTTACAAGAGACGAGGCCATTCTATTCCTAATACTAAAATTAAGTTTTAACATTTGAGGCATTAAGCAAAAATGAATTTCCCAAACTAGGGAGTTAGTTGCCAGATTATTCTTTATTCCTAGCTTACATAAAACTTTGTCAGCATAATGAGGTCCCTTCAACATGCTGCAGTGACAATTTAACACACTAAGTTTCCTTTCAAAATTCACATATAATACAGACCTAGAATAATAAGGCACGTTGTCACTGCAGTCCCAATGAAGTTTCAATGTAACTAGAGAATATGTTGTATGATAATGAAATCAAACCATGCTCTGTTGCCTTAACTGCTGGCCCGCACACATGCCTGAAATGACTGGCGAAAAAAGAAAAAAAAAATGCTTTTCCACAGCTCATTGAAGCTTCTCTATATTTGTTGAATTTGCTGTTATCATGGATCACAACATCTACTAGACGGAAAATTCAAAGTTTCTGTACTAAATGGCAAATGTACCCAGAAGCCCATGATGGGCTTCAGCAGTGGGAACTTTCAAGATATTCAGGGCAACCAGTACAAAAGGTTTTCCTTTTCAACAATTTCTAATTCATACCTGCATCTCAAACTAAAATATGTAGAGGAATCCCAAGAAGTTGCTTGAGTATACCCCTACCCCAAACACCAAATTCATATGTTGAAACTCAACCCCCAACATGATGATATTTACAGGCAGGAACTTCAAGGCTGATTAAGCCAAGGTGGGGCCCTCATGATTGGGATTAGTACTCTTGAAAGACATCCCAGAGCTCCCTCATCCCTTCCACTATGTGAGACACAATGGAAGATGACTTTCTATGAATCAGGAAGTAGGCTCCTATCAGATGTTAAATCTGCCAACACACTGACCTTAGATTTCTCAGTTTCCTGAACTGTGAGAAATAAATTTCTGCTGTTTACAAGCAACCCAGTCTATGGGCATTTTAGCTATAGAAGCCCAACAGACTAAGACAGGAATAGACTGTGGGAAAAACCTACTTAGCCCACATTCCTTCATGCAGATTATGAACTCAAATATTGACACAAAATTTAGTGTAAAAAGTGCCGTCTTGCCTGTTCGTAGCAGTCTAATGTGGTTCCAATTCTTGGTTCTTGGTTTTAGTATGTTTGCGAAGAAGCAAAATCTTGACTCAAATCAATCAACAGCTTTCCAACATATTCACATTCCATATAAAGAGGATTTACAAAAAAAAATCCAAAGGTTACATATTCTGGTTCCACTTATACTACACTACTGAAATGACAAAATTATTGTGATGGTAACAGATTGATGACTGCCAAGTATTAGAACTGGAAAGAGTGTCTGACTATAAAAGGGAAGCACAATAGGGTCTCCCTGGTGATCTAGGGGTTAAGTTTCAGCGCTATCACTGCAACAGCTTGAGTTGGATCCTCCCACTAGACCCCCACCAGTGCCCTGGCCAGGGAACTGACTCACATATGGCACAGTAGAGCTCTCCTGTCTCACCCATTGCTCCCTCAGCAGTTTATTTCAGTAAATCCACCTGTTCTGCTCCCCACTTTGTCTCTGGTGAATCCTCTTACCCGGCCCTCCCTCCATACCTCCAGCCTACACTCCAATTCTTCTATGCAAAAATAAGTAAATAAAATCTTTAAAAGGGTAGCACAACAGATCTTTGTAGTGCAGCTCTGAATTCTGATGGTGGTAGTTTTATGAATCTACACATGTGATAAAATTTCTTAGTACTATACATACACACAGACTAGTGAAATCCAAACAAGGACTGTAGTTTAGTCAAGACTATTGTAGCAGTGTAAATTTCGTGGTTTGGATAATGTACTATATAGCTGTATAAGATATTATTATGGGGAGACAGCTAGGTGAAGAATACACAGGAGCTCTCTTTACTACTTTTGCAACTTTTTAAAAGTCATATCAAAATAAGAGACATTTTTAAAGTACATAATTTTTGGTAACACTGTTTACAGTACGCCAAGAAATAAGCCAATTGAAGGTTTTACAATTCTCAAAAATGGGTTTACGTGAGAGTATTGGATAAAGTGTTTCAAAAAACTAAATATACCAACTTTGCACTAAAGCAAAAACATTCCAAAGACAAAAACACACATCAAAACAACCTTAAAGGCTGATGATACTAAACTGCTAGTCTCCATTAAATTAGACAACCTTCTTTGTACATGTTTTACAACAGACATGCCTATTTTAGGGGAACTAATTATCAATTGAATTCTTCATAAAAATCATAGTCATTATAGTTCTAGTCATACATATAAACCACTATTTAAAACAAATATTTTATTTCATCATAACCAACTACAAACTGCATTACTAGTTAATAAAAAATAAAAATGGACTCAAAATAAACTCTTCTCAATAGTTGAAATGATTTTTTTTCCTACAATATAACTTTCTAACAAGGAATTCACTTTAATTAGAAGTGACAGAAAGTGAAACAGTAAATATAATGTGACAATATTGATAGCTTTATATAATGCATTCAGACCTGATATGATCCCAGTTTTTACTGATTTCCTCTTGTGTGGTTGTAGGAAAAAGTAAGTTCCCCCAAACTGAGAAGATAATTTAAGAACAAAGCAGGCACATTCATTAATCACATTTAAAGTATAATAAAGGCAAATCACCTACAGGGATCCTTGGCATTGGAGTCAATTGTGGGAAAACCAAAATAACTCCATCTTGTACTGATACCATCTTACGCCTGTTTCTTGTAATTGTCCTACCCTGAAAAAAGCCAATTTCCCCATTGATTCCTTCATATATATTATCCTATATACATGATCCATACACAATTCTCAATCTTAGTAAAACAAAGTAGAACATGTGTGTGACATGTCTTCCTAGAAATGTGAGGTCATTAGTCTTACACAATAATGATCACACATACTGAGCATGGTATAAGACCACTGTCTTCTTGTGGTGTGGCTTCTGACCCCATCTTATCTTCCCATTCTGGTTCTAAGAAGTCCTATATGTAAACTGCCCTTAATAAACTTTATTGTGATTAATGGATGTGACTACTTTGTTTTAGAGACTCAAATTACCTTCTCAATTATATCTGAGGGCCACATACCTCAAAGGGGATTGGTAATATATTTTATAAAAAAGAAAAATCTAAAATGCAAACAGACCTTTTTTATACGGCAACAAAGAAATGCTCAAGTTTCACATAGAATAGCTATTTAAAAACAATCACATTAAATATTGTACCTACAAATCCGTTCTAAATTTACTAGCCTTTCTAGATACTACCATATAATTTATCATTTTAGGCCTGAGTTAGTAGAGGAAACCATGGTTTCAACAAACAGGAGTCCATAAGGGATATGGTTATCATTACAATATGCTTTTTTCCACCTTTACATCCATTGAGGTACATTATCAATTTAGGAAAATGACTCAGTTTTGAATAAATTATCTCAATGGCCTCAAAGAGGCAAGGTGATAGAAAATATGGGTTTCACATAGAGACACTGTGTTTTACATGCCTTGCATCTGGCCACCTTCTTTAGGAGACTCTAATTTTCCATTGGGAACTATCAGGGGTGAGAGTATAATTTGGTCCTCTGATTTAATTAAAAAATAACTGATTCAAAGATGAGTATAGGGTAAACGAAAGAATCAGCAGGATTTTCCACCCTTCCATCAATAATAGACCCTGAGATCTTACACACAAGCCTGATGGCAGGCACCTGAAGTGGGGTGTGGGTGTGCATGAGTGGGCACACCAGGGCCTGGAGAGACTGGGCTTATAAGGGCAGCGTCACAGAGCAGAAGCAGCAGAGGCAGGAGAGAACAGAGCGTGGAGCAGAGGACTGTGTAGGGTGCAAAAGAGACCACAAGAGAACACCTGAAAGCCCAAGAGAGTGAAGATTCACTGGGGGCTGGGAGGCCTGCCAGCCTTCTGGCCCCATTGTCTGCCTTGTACCTGGTTGCCTCTCTACAAAATATAATTACAAGCCTTAAAAAGACACCAAGGGCTCCAGAACTCCTCTTTATACCCATCTGCCCAGCTCCCTAGAGAACCTGTCCCTGTGCCTTCCTGTCACTACAATGAGTACGAGCCATGCTAAACCAAGCCAATGAAAGCCTTGAAACTTGCTGGGACTACTGGCAAAAATGCACTCTTTCCTTTAGGGCTGCTGAGTTGGTTGAATATAAACCTGGACGTCCTATGTATAATGTTAACATGAGAATGAATTCAATTAAGAAAAAAGCAAGAGATTTAAAAAAAAATTTTTTTTTGGAGTCATGTGAGTACCTTGACCAGACAGTGCTGAAAGTTTTAAGATCACATGAGTTCAAAAATAAATCTTTTTCACATTCTTTGTTTGTGTGTGTGTGTGTGTGGGGGGGGTTTGTTTGTTTGTTTGCCATTTCCAATTGAGAGTCACGATACAGTAAAAGTACTGAATAATCTCCAGTTTATTCACAACTCTCAAATCCTCTGAATCTAAGTAAAAAAACTATTTTGGAAGTAAAAGAATCTATTGTTGGCTAAAATACCTATACCAAGAATGTTTAAAAGACTAATTAATAATTGAGCTGCTCTAGTTAAAAATGGACCACGGAGTTGAAGAACTGAATATAATTCTGGTTGCCAATTTGCAATGTGAATTGGGAACTGAGGGGTAGACTGATTAGAGAACAGTTAAGCTCTTGCAAAGTCCTTCATTTTAGGCACTATATGAAGTTGTTGTTTTTTGGTTAATTTGTCCATGGTTTCCATCATTAATTTACTTTTCCATTTAAACATTTAGAGTTTCTGTTCACCAGTTACTGTACTTGCTACAAAGACAAGGGTGAATAAGACCCTGCCCTGATATCAAGGGGTTCACAGTATAATCAGGGATAAAAATATCTAAACAACTAGGTAATTAACCTATGTGATAGGTGTAAAAAAATAAAGTAAAAATGAAATACAAACTTGGGGAGTCACTAGCTGGGAAGAGTAAGGAAAGGTTTCACAAAGTAATGATGTCTGAAGTGAAAGAGAAATAGCAGTCAAGGGCATTATTATAAGCAGGTCAATACTGATGGAGAATACAATACAATGGGGTAGCAAAGAAATAAATCAATGTCTAGAGCAAGTCAAAGATTATAAAGGGTTCCACATCTTGCCAAACAGGATGGAGTTTACTCTGCAAGTAGTGAGGAGCCATTTTAAGGCCTTGTGATTTTTAAAAGGGGGGGGGGAATCACCAGATTTTTAAATGTGCTAACTTTTTATTAGAGTTCAAATCAGCATTTGGTGTTAAAATCTTAGGAATACACAAGTTACCTATATGAAACTACAGGAAAATTTAACTATACAATCATGCCTTTCTAAACAGCACCACCTAGATATTATTTAGC
Source organism: Scalopus aquaticus (assembly GCA_004024925.1). Lineage (NCBI taxonomy): Eukaryota > Metazoa > Chordata > Mammalia > Eulipotyphla > Talpidae > Scalopus > Scalopus aquaticus. Next base: position 19,880 of record PVIJ01010923.1, on the reverse strand, counting down.
AAATTGTAATTAGTTTTTGATAAATGTTTGATGAATTAATTAGGGTAACCTGACTGAATATTGGCATGCATGGTGCCTAATATCAAAAGGTCTTAAAATGTAGAATGGTAAAAAGTGAAAAGCCTTTGAAAGTTCACGTTTCTAGGGGAAATAATCCCCTTCAAAAAAGCCGACAAACTTTCTCTTAATGACTTCCTGCTCTCTATCTCTAAATTAAGCTGTTGTAACTTACAGTCTTGTATTTGTTTCTCTCCCAACTCCACTCTCTTTACTTGACACTCATCTAAGAGATGCTGGGCCATAATTTAGAGCAGTGTTTCCTGGCACTGTCAAAACGGTTTATTATCTTCTCTGACATAATTAACTCTGCCTCTGCTTCAAAATCACAGGAGTTCTCTAATGTTGTAATTCTAAAATGCCCGTGACCGTGAACCCTCTCGCCGCCCCACAGCTCTGGCTTGTACCCCAGCTTGTATGTATAAATAAAAAATAAATCTTTAAGAATGTCTATTAAGGCTCAATACTATCACTCTGGAACACACTTCTATCACTTGAAACCTGAAATACCACAGTTGCACTCTAGTTCTACAAATTTCACTAAGGCAAGGAGAATTCGGTATTATTTAAATTCAGGTGTGTTTAATTCAGGTGTATTCCAGTGCACTGAGTCTTATGTTTATACTTTTCCCTTATTACACAGCCAATGACTTAACTATTAACAAGGCCAAACACCAGGCATTGCAGACCCTCGGATAAATGAACTAGCACTTTGTTACTGCCCTCCTTCTATTCCTGCAGAACTTGATGCGGCAGGGAAGAACGATAGGCAGAGGAAAGCAGAGTAAGCTGAAGCCCAGCGGCAGAGGCCTCACTTCCGACTGCCACGCTACACTAAGAAACCTAAAAACCTTCCGGTCCTTCCGCAATTCAGAGACACGGAGGATCAGACTCCAAGGCTTTTCGGATAGTCCTCCAGGGAGAAGACACAAGGGAAGTGCTCTGAACAAACAGTGTCTCGCTTGTTCAGAACTCACCTGTCAAGAGCGGCGTGGACGGCGCCATGTTGTTCCGGAAAGAGAAACTCAAGCGCTCGGGTCAGAGTTCACGAGAACCGAACCAATCCCCTACACGTCTCCTCCGGCGTGGAGACCGCGAGCGGGTGTTTCCGGGGCCAGTAGCCTCGGGGCGAATTCACTTCCGTCTAGAGAGAGCCCCAGCAAAGGAGGCCGAACGCGCGCGCGCAGCTCTGGGGCGACGCTGTACAGCGTGTGGGAGGGCCGGGCCAGGGGCCCGGAGCGCCCGCCCTCGCCCTCCCACTACCTCATCTCGGGCAGGCGGAGCCCTTACTTCCGCGGGGTGGAGCCCTCGCAGTGCTGACGTTGGCAACCGAACCCGAAGCAGTTCGAGGAGACAGGCTGCACCGTCGGTTGTTGCGTTGCGTTTCCTTCCTCTTTCACTCCACGCTCCCGGCGGCGGCGGCGCGAGACGATCCCGGCGGCCCGCTCTTCACCCCCCGCGCTCCCGCCTCGTTCGGCCGGCCAGTCCGGCGTCGTCAGGCTGTCGGCGGCCCGCGCCCCGCCAGCGCTCGTTCCCCGCGCTCGCTTCCAGGCCCAGCGGCCGAGGCTAGTGCCCCGCTTGAGAGCCTTCTCGCTCCCGCGGCGCGGGCACCAGGAGCGTCGCGTCGCTGCGACCGGAGGGGAGCGAGCGAGCGAGCCCACGGGGTGGCTGGGGCAGGTGGTGGTGCCGCGAAGATGGTCGCCAAGCAGCGGATCCGTATGGCCAACGAGAAGCACAGCAAGAACATCACCCAGCGCGGCAATGTCGCCAAGACCTCGGTAAGGAAAGAACAGGCGTCTCTCTCCGTTCGGTAACGCGGACGGAGGCCCGGGGGCTGGGGTCGCGTCGAGTTCTCCCCAGGGTCGGCGGACCCCGGAGCCAGAGGCCGCGAGCTGCACACTACGCTGGGGGAGGGGGTTCCGGAGGTGGGTGCGGTAGCCGGGGGACTCAGGAACAGAGAGGAGACCTCTGAGGTCGGGGACCCCGCGAGACCTGGCTCCGCGGTACAGGCCGTGGGACCCCGGGATCGGAGTGATTTTTTTTTTGCATTTGAAACGGTGCATTTTCTTTTTGCAGAGAAATGCCCCCGAAGAGAAGGCGTCTGTAGGACCCTGGTTATTGGCTCTCTTCATATTTGTGGTTTGTGGCTCTGGTAAGTGCTTCGGGGGCCACTCTCGAGTAGGGTTTTGGCTGAGTTTGAGATGACGTGGTGACCCACCAGTGGTGAATCTTATCCGCTTAGTTCTCAACCCACCTGCCGGGTGCGTCACATAATTCTATTGCATCTGAACCAGATTTCTTGCCCCACATATGCTCAGATAGTGGTGCTCCAGAAACTTCTTCCAGCTTGACTTGTGCTCACAGCAGATCAGAAAAGAGGTCAGGTCCTTCGTAATGTTCAATTTGGAAGAAATTTAAACAAAACCACCTCACAGAATGAAAATTTAGAGTGTTTTGCGACCCACTTATCGGTGCCTTTGCAGAATAGCCTATGAATAGCAGGTACTTGTAGGTATTTGAGCTCGATTTGTTTGTATGTAAAAATTGAGTTTGGTTTATGAGGTGAGACTAGTGCAGAGCTGATTCCCTCCAGAGGCTATTTACTTGAATGACAATTGAATGTGCGATACAAATGTTTTCAAGATTAATAAAAGAAACACTTGGCATATGGTAGGTTACCGACACAACCAGCTGTTAAGAGGTTTTTTTGCCTCTGCAAATGGATCACAGAATGTCTTGCCTTTCTTCACTTATTTTCTTAGTATGTCAAGCTGTTAATGGTGAAGTATGTTTCTCTTTTCCACATTTTGATATTCTAAAGTAAACTGTTTTGCTAAACGTTTCACTTTGTCTTCTAAGCTTAGCAATTGTACACTTTCCTGATAAATGGCCAAGAGCCAAGCAATTTATATAACCTAAAGATTATTGAATTTCAGCTTTGTGAGGAGGTGAGATGCATTGGCTTGGCTTTCAAAGGACACTTAATTATTTAAGGATAAAGCAAAATAATTCTATGCTAGAAAAACCTGTTTGCCTTGGTGCTTTAATATCTTTCTGAAATGTCCAAAAGCTTTTGTGGACATTGAGACATAAATTTCAGGGAAACAGATTATAAAACAATAGCTTATGGGCATTTCATTGTCACATTAAGATGTGAAGTTACCTGTCACTTGTAAATAATTGTAAGGGTGCTCTTGAATTCTTTTTTTTTTTTAAAAAGATTTATTTATACAAGCTGGGGTACAGTACAGAGGCGTGGGGCAGCGAGAGGGTTCACCAGAGACAGAGTGGGGAGCAGAACAGGCAGATCAGAAATACACTGCTGAGGGGAGCAGCGGCCGAGGCAGGAGAGGTCTGCTGCACCATGTGGGATTCTCCCCGCTGGGTGTCTAACCCGCACCATGCGCTCGGCAGCTCCACAGCGCAGCACTCAGCCGCTGCGCCACCAGGGAGGGCCCGCTCTTGAATTCTTGAACTACCTTAATAAACACTTGTCATTTGTTAGACCCATTTTAATCAAAGCATGTTCTAATTTGTGCTCTTTCTCTTTACAGCAATTTTCCAGATTATTCAAAGTATCAGGATGGGCATGTGAAGTGACTGACCTTAAGATGTTTCCATTCTCCTGTGAATTTTAACTTGAACTCATTCCTGATGTTTGATACCCTAGTTTAAAACAATTCAGTAAAGCATCCTGCCTCAGAATGACTTTTCTTATCATCCTTCATGTGTCATTCCAAGGTTTCTTCACAAGTCATTCCAAGTTTTCTAGTCCATACCACAGTGCCTTGCAAAAGCACCACATGAATAAAGCAATAAAATTTGATTGTTAAGCTATAATAGTGGACCCTGCGTATTCAGTCAGTAAAGACTTAAGTTTTTTTTTTAATGTGTTCTTAAAACAGTATACAATATAGATAATTAGGTTAAATCTGTGTAGACAGGGTCTAGATTTTGCTAACCCTAATGTGTAAATGCTGTTAGCTTAACTTAAAATTTGGAACCATGTTTTTTTTTTTTAATATTTAGGCACTTTATTACTATCTCATAAGTTGAAAGCACACTCCCATGTAGCGTCATATAACTGTCCTGTAAGGTGCTTACAAGTGGAACAACTACAGTTATCCTAGTTTCTCCAGTCTTAAGCACCTAAAAATTTTTAAAAGCTTCTAAATGCCTAATATAAAGGGAGATGCTTGTAGCCACAATGTCTATTTTAACAATATCTCTATTACACTACCTTGGATTTTGCATGAATAAATATATTAACCTAAGATGCCATAAAAAAAACAACTTGGTTGAGCATTTTACAACTTAATCAGTAACTTAAGTTTCACTTCACTAAAAGCTACCATGGGTGGAGTAAAGTCAGGGAAAGTTTATGTCACATTGATTTGACCAGAATCACTTTAATATATCAAAGGAATCTACTATACTAGACAACATTTTAGGGAAAAATACTACTAAAAATGGATGCTTCATCAAGACATACTGTTGAGTCCAATGTGCCATTAAACATCTTAGCATGTTAATAGCACTTTTAATACCAAACAGGCACATCAACTAAAAAATTATACTTAGTTTGGAAATGCTTTTTCTAGGTCTATGATTAAAATGCTGTTAGGGTACTAGATATATCAGATTAAAGCATCATCTGGAATTAAATGGATTTACTGATAGTTAATTCTTTTTTGTCTTCCCTTTATTGTGTGATTTTATTGGCTATGTTGATCAAACTTTAGTAGTAGTAAGGGTGAGTGGTAAGGCAGGTTTTTGGTTTTCTGGTATTGTTGAAAACTGTTAAGTAGTGGCTATTTATGTACTTAGCCATACTTGATGTAAAAAACCTGAGAGGTGTCTGTATTAATGAATTGGGCAGAAAACTGCTTGTTTCCTGTAATTGCCTCAGGTTACCTCTTAAAATAAGCTGTTTTACAAGGAACAGAAGGGAAATCTACCTAACTTTTACACAGTGTGAACCTCTGAGTTTCTTTATACCCCAAAGTATGGGGGAGAGTGAGAGAGAGGAGTGGTTAAGAACATTTAGGAACTTGACTACTCTGGAATAGGAAAAGTATCAGCAGATCTTGGCTCAGCAGGTTTTTTCCTGCATTGTTACCTGCCTTTATCACCCAGGAAATCAACCCCTGTACTTGTTTCCCCCTTTGAAACAAGTGTGTTGGTTAATTGATTCTATTTTATTTTAACTTTAAAAATGAAAGTTCTAATTTCATAGCAGGTGCCTTATTCGTTGCTTTGAGTCAAACCATTCCATATCAGAATATCCCTTTGTTGGCTATAGATAATTGGCTTTACGATTTTTTTTAATATATAATGTCTTTATTTGACTGTTAAATTACTACAAGTAGCAACTGTTTTACATATGTGAAGTTCCATTCCCTTTGTAATTCATGTGTAATTTACCAGTTGAGTGCATTTTATATTAAGAATGGATTATGCATGTTTGGGTCAATAAAAACTGTGTCTTATCTGATTTATCCTTTAAAAATAAAGTTCCCTAAATATTTGATGCCTTCTAAAAGAAAATGATTTTACAGTTCTTATCTGAGTGTTTTTTATAGTTAATACAAAATGATTTTAAAGAATGTCTAGTATTGTGTTACTTGAGTTAAAAGAACTTACCTCGAGGAATAGATTTAAGGTTTAGAGCTGGAAATAGATAACAAGAAAAGTATGCAAAAAGCACAATGAATTAGATACTTCCTCACCCAGGATTTACCCTCGTCTCGCTAGTATCCAAGTCTGGTTCAAGGAAAAAGCACAATTCTTTCAATCTCCTTCTCCCAATTTTATATGGCATCTAATGTTAAGCACAGTATGAGACTAATTACATTATAGGGGTTGTCTACATTATCCAGTTATTCTTTGTAATTTAGCTGTAACATCTCAAGTTGTCAATGATTTCATTGTATCTATTGGGTTGTATATAATATTGATTAAAATAATTGAGTGGGTTTCCAAAATAAGTAGAGATTTTAATTGTAACTGGATGCATTGTAATGGGTTGACTTAACATTAAAGAAATATGTATACTCAACTGCAGGGTCATGGCTCTTACTGAGGTTATGGGATTTTTGTTGTACCAATGACCATGTAGTGCTGAATTGTGTTCTTGGGTTCAGCAGGAGTGTCATCACATTTCGTGCTTGAGCATCTGTAAATTTTAGAGTATCACATTTTCCATTTAGAACTTGCTCTGAAGTTTGATCTTAATTTTTTACTTATTTTAGGTGTATGTCATAACTTCAACAGCAAATTCTGTGACACTCCCTCAGCAAATCCTTCTTGTCTAAACTTAGCACCATGGTAGCTCCTTGTACTATTTTATGTTTAAGTTGAATTAGGACAAAAATGTACTGATTTGGAAAGAGTACTAATGTGAATAGAAGGCTAGAACCTAAGCTGAAAGGGAAAGGTCACCTGTCTGAACTTAGAAAATTAAAAGTAAATTCATATATAATCACAGAATCATAAAGGTAGAAGACATGGCAGAAAGTCCATCCCCCTCAATTTACAGAAAATTATAAGATTCATTTATTCAATGACTGTTGAGTAACATAGGTACAGATAGGATAATAGAGGTGTGAATACAGAGTCCCAGCCCTCAAGTTTCTCTCAGCCCTAGTGTGGAGGAACAGACAATTAAATGAAAACATGAGCACAATTGTAATAAGTGATTTAAAGAAAAGTAAAACCAAATAGTGTCTTTTCCCTTACGGAGCTAATTGAGGTAGAACAAAGTCAAGCCAATTTTCTGATGACCACTACTAATTGCAAGACATCCATACAAAACACTGCTGTTTTCATGAACTCATTTCTGCTTTTACAAAAGTCTTAAATTTGTTTTTCATCTTGCCACTTCAAAGAAGAAGAAAAAAACATTCTTTTATGTCTATAATTTCTTTTGAAATGAATTTAAGTGGCAAAATCTATTGGCAGTAATGTTACTCTAGTCATTAGTGTTATCAGCCAACATTCAATGGTACATTTTAAAAGTATTTTGCTATGATTTTATTGATTTAAAATTTTTCATGAGCAATGCTGAAAAATAATTCTAATAGCCAAGTTGTCAAAAAAATAAAATGCAGTCATGTACCCTCCAAAGATACTTTTTATAACAAAAGTTTAGTGGATATACCATCTGTGACTTCTTTTTTCAGTGCAAGTTTCTACTTTGGGATGCAGATAAATTATAACTGCAAATTTAAATAATTTAAATACCATTCCAATATTACTAAGTTTGGTAACTATTTTTTCTCTTCCTCACTGTTACAGAGAAACTTCTAAAACAATGAGAATACTAGATTTTTAGATCTAGGAGGAACTTTAAAAATGATCTTGATTTAGCTCCTTTATTTTACACTTGAGAAAATGATGACCTAGAGAAGTTATTTTTCCCAGTACCAATGAATCAGTAGCAAAGCACAGATTAGAAAACTGGTCTTATAATGACCAAACTGGTTCTTTAGTAGGTTGAGTGCCAGGGATTATTATTCTTTAAGAATGTCTCCTCTTACTTTAGGAGATTTTACATTAATCTTATGAAACCCCATGATGTTCCAGGAAAGTAAAACCTGAAGATTCCTAAATTTCAAGGACCCCTGAAGGCTGTTGGAATGAAGTAACTCTTTAGCTTTGATTTTAGGGACACTTTACAACAAGATCCAACGTTTTTTTTTTTTTTTCAGCATTGTCCCCAACATCTCCCTTCCATTGACCTATTTTAGCCCAGAGTCTACTTTCATTTTTCAAATACCTTGTTCTGTGTTTTTGTTCATTTCCCCTACATTAAGGGGAAAGGGTATTACTTATCCTTTAAAGTCTAGCTTAAATTTCACCTCCTTTGTGCAGTTTCCCCTTCCTATGGGGGATCAGAAACGTGATTTTGGATTGATGACTCTGGACTAGCAAGAATTTATTATGCTGTCATGTTTCTTCATTTTGTTTCTTAGTTTCTGGGCTAGCATATGGAATTCTTAAGAACAAATGCTGTATCTTTCTTTTTTGGTTTTTTTTTTTTTTAAGATTTATTTATTTATACATACAAGCTAAGGTGTAGGCCAGAGGTATGGGGTGGTGAGAGGATTTACCAGAGACAGATTGGGGAGTAGAACAGGCAGATCTACTGAAGTACACTGCTGAGGGGAGCAGTGGACGAGGCAGGAGAGGTTTGCTGCACCATGTGGGTTTCAAACTAGTGCTGCAGAGGCTTTGGATAGCTTCATAGCGCTGCGCTTAAGCTGTTGCGCCACCAGGGAGGCCCCTCTTTTTTATTTTTTACTTTCCCCACTCCAAGGCAGTATGAAACTTTACATATACTTTACTAATACTGGACTTATTAGTTGCGTGGTTAAGCAAAAGAGCAATGAATGTCCTCTCATATCAGAATAATCTTGGAAGTTAGGTGTCATAAAACCACCTACCCTGATACAACAGTCATCCCACATACTTTTCAATCCTGCCAATCTCTAGTTAATGGCTGGGATCAGCACCAAAATTCAGTCTACCATTGGAAGAAACTCTTCCAGGATAGACTTGATATTTGGAAATAACATCAACAGTGGTGTTTGTCTTCAGTCATATTTGAGCACTGTTGATAAGTGTCCTTGAGAAAAAAGTACTTTGTAAAGAAAACTGACACCTCACCACACGGGTTATTCCGGTTATAAGGAGAGTCAAACAACCATGCTTGCCTCTTAGAGCAGGCGTCTGTGGGCTGTAAGCAGCCTCTGCCCCCTACCCCATCCTAGAACACAGAAAGGGGCAAAGATGCCACAAGAGAGAGACCGCGAACGGGAACGACTCTGTGCACCTCAAACCAGAGCTGGTCCCTGGAAGAGATGAATTGTTTTCACAAAGTCGAGTTTATCAAATCAGATCTTATATATTGGATAAAAGACACTCCCGAACCCCTTCTGGGAAAATGCCTTCCCCACAGACGTGTGAACCTCTGGATAGAGGGCTCAGCTCTCAGCACCCCGGGGCGCCGCGAGGACAAGGTGAGCTATCAACATGCTGAGTGGTTGGTTGTTTTGTTTATTTGTTTTCTGTTTGACGCACGGGGTACCAGTTATTGCATAACTGTAGATTCCAAGGCTTGAATATATTTGAGATTGAGACATACTATAGTTTCCAACAAAACCCAAACCATAAAGATAAACACTGGGAGTGCCCAAGCTTTTCATCACCTGGCACCTTGGTAACCCATGCACAGCCCACTTGTTAATTACAGAAGAATTATAAGGAGAAGGAAGCTGCCACAGAGATCTTAAAAATATCTTAAATCTTAAGAAGTCTTAAAAAGTAATTTCTGCTTGATTGAAAACGTCACCAGGATATTTTCAAGGCGAGATACCTTTCTTTTGCCTAAAATTTCGTTAAAGTCCATCTAAGCTACCAAGTACACACTGGGAAAAGGGATCAGCTGAATTTAAACCATCTGCTCTACTACTCAGGACTGTGATCCAGGGATCAGCATCAACCTGGAAACCTGTAAGAAATAGAGAATCTCAGGCTCCAGCCAAGGCACACTGGATGATAATTTGCATTTTCACAGTGTCCCCAAGTCATTAATATGCAAATTAATCTTTGAGAAGGGTTGAAGGGGACTCTGGGTTCTAGTTCCAGCTCTGCCACTAACCAGATCCCTAAGGTGAAGCCAATGCCCCAACATTCTGAGACTTCATTCTCTTTGTCAAGGGAAAAGGAAACACCCTCCTTTATCATACAACTCTTATGAAACCTGATAGTAAAAGGACATTGAAAGTTAAAACTACTCTGCAAACAAGATTCCACTAACTGGGAACTACAAAAACAGAGATCCCTGATAAGTAGAAGGAACCTGCTCAATTAAAAAGAAGAAGAAAGGTAACCTTCATATTTTATTTCATATTTACTTGCTAAAGCATCTTGAACTATAATTATCTTTCTAAAGTGTTGCCTTCTGAATGGTTTTTCAAAAACTACAGAACTGTGGATCATATTCAGCAAATTAGCCACCACTATGAAATACTTTGCATATCTTAAACCCTTAAGGAAGACTGATTGAATTTGTAAAAGTATAGAAACCAGCATTGGTCTCAAAGACTACTTGTCCCCACCGGTTATCCCTGCTTCAGATGCTTATGACACCCTTTTATCCTTACATCAAATTACCATCAGTGGGGAAGTACAGCAATCACATTTACAGGTAATGGCACTTCAGACTTGAAAAAGGCACTTGGCAAATATATAGGCTCATAAAACTTGCCCTTGAAAAAGCTTGAATTCCTATATTTTTTTAAAAAAACTCATTTAGAGACTATACATGAAATTTATTTGATGCATTCACTCATTTTAAAAATAAACAGATTTTTAGAAAAGTTGCAGACAGTACAGAAAGTTCCTTTTTACTCTTCACTCACCCTAATATAAATATCTTATTTAATCATGTGAACATACTGCAAAATTTTCAGGGGAGCCCCCTTCCCCCTCAGTCTAGCAGGCAAGAGGGCAAAGCCCTCTTGCATGTCTGAAACAGCTATGCAAAATCTGATATCTGCAAATAAAGTCAGTGTTCACACGCTCACTGAAGACCAAGTAGTCAGATTTTAAAAAATAATAAAAGGTTTAGCTATGGGTAACCAACCTTTGTATTTCTATATTACATTCTTTAGAAAGGAAGAAATAAAATTCTGCATTGACTTCCTCTAACAATAGTATATTTTTAGGTCAGGACAACTTAGAGCTAGAAGCCCCTTCTATGAAGAATAATTACATTCTTAATGTCAGTGACTCAATGTTCCTAGCTACATAAACTAAATACTAACTGTGTTTATTTGACCAGCTCTCACAAAGTAAAATCTGTCAAACTGCTTCCTGGGTTCAAAACCTCACTTTATTATGCAATAAGCTTTTTGCATAACTATTGTTGAGACTTTATGTAAGAAGTGTAAGGGGAAGTATAAAGTTTCCCCAAGATGTCCAGAACAGGTCATCCCAAGATGTATTGTAAGAGGGTGGTCCTCAGGAAAAAGGAGTGTCCCAGACCCCACCTCCACCTCAAGGCACAGCGATCCAAGACACCTAGGACTACGAATCCCATAATGCCATCATCACGGAAGGAAGGATGCTGAGAACTGAGGGTGGAGTTAAGCAATGATGTTTTGGTATTTTAACCAGACATGAGCTTTGTGCTCGCTCTCGCTCTTGGCGGTTCGCTGAGTTTTGGTGCGCCATTGGAATTCTTTCTCAGCAGAACTGGTAGGATACATTTACCGATTTATTCTTTTTTTTTCTCTTGAGTTGTCTTTTTATTTCCCCTCCTTTTGTAAATAAACCCTTTATTAATATTATTGTGTGTGCCTGCAATTGAGTCTTATTATAAGACCCTTTTAAGCGCACTGGTGAGGACAACAGCCCGGCACCCCATTTTATATTGGGGCTGCCCTGTAACAGTATCACTTTGGCATGTAGGTTATTTCAAGTAAAGGTCAATCAATATCCCATTAATTAAAATGAAGTTTTTGCCATTCCCTTAACTGTCTAAAAGAATGAAAATTGGTAGTGTTCGACCATATGACAAATGTTCATCACTTATCACCAAGGATGTTCAAATAAAAACCACAGTGAGATACCACCTCACACCTATGAAAAGAGTCCACATCAAAAAAAACCCACAGAACAACAACAAAAACAAACAAACAAAAAAACAGCCAGAAACAAGTTTTGGCAAGAGTGTGGATAAAAAGAAACCCTCTTATATTGTTGGTGGGAATGTAGACTGGTCCAGTCCCCATGGAAAGAAGTCTGAAAATTTCTCAAAAGACTAAAACTGCATCTACCTTAGGATTCAGCAATTCCATTCCTAGGTAATTACCACAAAAATGCAAAAACACTAACTTGAAAGGAAACCTTCACTCCTATGTTTAGGGCAAGCACCATTTGTAGTAGCCAACATATGGAAATAAACTTTGTGCCCCAAAACAGATGATTGGATCAAGAAGATGTGGGGTAGACACACACATCCCCTACCCCTACACTTCTCCCCACACAAGAATCCTATTCAGTGATCAAAAAAGGTAAATTCATGCTATTTGTAGCAATATGAATGGAACTGGAAGGGATTATTCTAAGCAATGTGAGCCAGAAGTAGAAATATAAATATCGGATGGAAAGGTAGAAAATAGAGACACCATAAAAAGGATGAGACAAAGAAAAACCTTAAAACTGACCCTTGAAAACTGACCACAGATCTGAGACATTCAGGAGGAGATGGGGAGGGGAAAGGCAGAGGAAGGGGAGAAAATTGGGGAGGAGGGGGAGAAGTGCACAATGGACTATGGTGGAGGATTATGGGTGCTTTGGTGGTGGGAAAACCATGGGGACCACACCTGAAGGGAGAAATCCTATCCTGTGAACAAACAAGGATGTAAAGTATCAGTGTCATTAAAAATTAAAAAAAAAAGGCAAAAGAAATTTGGTGGTAGTACCCAGATTTAGGGTTATCCAGAACTAACCTTTCAGAGAAACTTGTCTATGGCAGATTTTCAAACATCTAATTACAGAGCATCTGGTCTTTGTCATATGAGTCACCCTCCCCTTAACATGTGAGTCCCCTCTTTCACTGAAGGCCCATGCCACATTCCTTTTCTTAGTTCAGAATGTATATCTTCATTTTCCCGCATTTACTTTAGAATTTATATCCGTGTAGATTGCCCATACCTATCTATTTAAATTCATTATTTTCTCCTGCTGTTAATAGGTCTCTTGACCTCCCTGATGGCTCAGGGGTTAAAGTCTCAGTGCTGTTAAGCTATTGCCAGCCACTTCGGCATGAGTTTGCTCCCCTGCCGGGGAACTGACCCACATGGCACGGTAGACCTCTCCTGTCTTGTCTGCTGCTCCCCTCAGCAGTGTATTTCAGTAGATCTGCCTGTTCTGTTCCCCACTCTGTCTCTGGTGAATCCTTGCACCCCCCTGCACCTCTGGCCAACACCCCAGTTCTTACATGCATAAATAGATAAAAATAAATCTTTAAAAAAAAGAATCAAGAGGAATAGGGGGGGGGAATTTTATCTCCTATAGTACACTAGTCAAAACCAAGAAATTAACAGTAGAGCAAAACTATTAATGAAATTAGTATGCTATTTGGATTTTATTAGTTTTCTACTACTGTCTTTTTTTCTGTCTCAGAATTCAATCCAAGTAACTACCTTGAAATTTAGCCTTTACTCACATTTGTATAATGAGTAAATTGTGCCTAATATAAGATATTGTTCTTTGGATTTTTAAGTATTTTAGGGTGTCATGAGCATGATTTCCGTCAGGGCAGGGAGGAACCAGAGTCTCCTGAGGTTGAGACCCTCTGTAAGAGACAGACAATCCTTATCTGCTGCCTAGAGAATCAGGAATTTTGGTTGGATCTTTGAGCATAAACCAAGAGAGTGAGAAGCCAGCTGCAAAGTACAAATTACAACACTGAAACAGACAAATAAGGAACTTGATGGTTTGCCAATGACCCTCCAACACAATGTCCTGCAGGAGCAGTTGGGGATAATGTTTTGCTCTCAAGGCACAATGTCAAGGTGGTGTATTCTTTTTGATAATTCATTTTTCTATGGATTACTTCAATCCACCTAACATTACATTTACAAGAATTTGTCTACCAAATTTTAACAGTAGTGGCAAAATTTGTTCCAATATTCCAAGGTCACAGTTGGTTTCATGCTTTAACTATTTCAAAAGTTCTTTTCATCACTGTGTGATTCAAACCCAGAAGACCTCTGAGTGCCAGAGACTGCATGGATCTATAAAACAGAAAATCTAGGGATGGGCTCAGAAGTATGCCATGTGATGCTACCTTTAAGTCACAAAAATCTGTTACACTGGGAATAAACCTGAAATTACTATTCCTTTTTTGATTTTCTGATCCAGCTGCACACATTGAAGAAAGGAAAGTGTCTTCAACAAATGATGTTGGGTAACTGGATACCCACATGAAAAAGAATTAAACTAGATCACTATTTCACGCCATATACAAGAATTAATTTAAAATGGATCAAAGACTTGATGTCAGTCCTGAAAGCACAAAATGCATAGGAGAAAACATGGGCAAAACACATCCATGAAATTGGCATCATAGATGTCTTTAGAGACTCAACTCCAAGCAAGGGAAGCAAAAGTAAAAATAAATAAATAGGATTACATCAAACTGAAAAGTATCTGCATAGCAAAAGAAACTATTAAAACAAAAATGGGAGAAAATATTTGTACAACATACATCTGACAAGAGCTAATATCTAAAATTTATAAAGAATTCATTCAACTCAACAGCATCAGAAAAAAAAATTAAAAATGGGCAGAAAACTAAATAAACACTTCTCCAAAGAGCACATACAGATAGCACATGAAAAATTGCTCATCATCAATTATCACACAATAATTTTCATATAAATATTCATAGCAGTATTATTTATAATAGTCAAATGTGGGAATGACCAGATCTCCTTCTATTGATGAGTGGAGCCACAGAATGTGGTATATCCATATAATGAAATTATATTATTCAGCCTTAAAAAAAGATAAGGAGCTGATATATGCCACAATATGGATGACGCCTCCAACAAAATTAAATGATTCCATTTATATGAAATGTCTATAAATAGCAAATGTGTAAAGACGGAAAGTAAATTCAATTAATGCTTACTTTAGGCTATGAGGTAGGGGGAATAGTTCTGTGATCATAGTCAGAGAGCGTCTATCATATCTGATAAAATTATCACTGTACTTGACTCCTTTTGGATAACATTTGCTTGTTGTTTAAATTTCATGCTCCAGCCCCAGACCACAGCATCCACGCTTGTCTCTCCACCTACCTCATATTCAGTGAAGGATGAATCTCATCCACAAACCTCCTGGTGCAATTTGCCCAGTCCATGATGACCAAGCGGTATTCTAGTTTCACCCTATGTAATGGAATTCTCTGCGTGCTGTTTTCTAATGGTTAACAAAATGATCCTCTGGGGACCCAAACAAGGAAATTTCTCTGACACCATCTTGGATCTACATTAAGAACTACCTTTCATTATTTATTTATTTAATGGATAGGAAGAGCTCTATATAATTCTAAATACAAATCCTTTTTTAGATATATGATTTGAAAATATTTTCTACCAGTCTATAGGGTGCCTTTTAACTTTATTGATAGTGTTTTTCAAAGCACAAGGTGTTTATTTAGATAAAGCCTAATCTGTTCTTTTGTTGTGCTCTTGGTGTTATATTTAAGAATTTATTGTCAAGTCCAAGACCATGAAAAATTTCCATTATGTTTTCTTCTAAGGGCCTTATAGTTTTGGCACTTATGTTTAGGTCTTTTATAGATTTTGAACTAGTTTTTAAATATGGTATTAAGTAATTGTTCAATTTTATTCTTTGTGTGTGGCTATCTAGTTTTCCCAGCTCCATTTGTTAATAAAACTATTGTTTCCAAGTTGGATGATCTTTGCATCCTTATTTTAAACCTAATTGACCATAAAATATGTGTTTCTTTCTGGACTTTCAACTCTATTCTACTGATTAATATGGCTAGTTCTATTTCAGTACCGCAATGTCTTTATTGTAGTGAATTTTGAAATCAGGAGATGTGAGTCATACAACTTGTTTTTTATTTCAAAATTATTTTGTCTATTCTGAGTCCCCAAGATTCCATATGAATTTTAGAATCAGCATGTCATTTTCTACAAAGGAATCAGTTGGCATTCTGATTGGGATTGTAATGAATCTATAGATCAATTAGGGAAACATTGCCATATTAACAATACAAAGTTTTCAATTCATGAAAATGGACTTCTTTTCATTCATTTAGTTTTCCTTTCAACATATTTTGTAATTTTAGATACTAGTTTTGCACTTTTATTAAATTTATTTCCAAATACTTAATTATTTACTTTTCATTGTAAATGAACTTTTTTCTTAATTTCATTTCTTATGTGCTCAGTGCTATTATATCAAAATAGAATTTGTTTCTGTATATTCTGACCTTGTGTATTGCAACCTTGATGCAACTTATTTCTTTGTTCAAATGCTTTTCTTTAAGGTTGGGATTTTGGGTTGCTAGTATTTTTGATTGAGGATTTCCAATATTTATAAGACATCTTGATACAGATTTCATTTCTTGAGATGTATTTGCATTTGTGTCATTTGTTATCAGGTTAATATTGTCCTCAGAGGATGAAGTGGAGGAGTCCCCTTCTTTTGTATTTCTTGGATTAGTTTATGAAGAATTGGTATTAGTTCTCCTTTAAATCTTTGATAGAATTCACCAATGGTTATCATTTCATAATATATACAAATATCAACTCATTATGTTATGTACCTTAAACTTATATGTTACATGTCAAATATATCTCAATAAAACTGGGTGAAAAGAATTCACCAGTGAAGTTATCTGGGCCTGGTATTTTCTTTGTGAAAAGTTTTATATATAAAAGTTATAGATTGAATAACAAATTCAATCTCTTTAGTTTTTTAAGTATAATAAGATTTTCCATTTCTTCTTGACTCTGAAGAAGAAAAAGTTTGTGTCTTTTTAGAAATTTGTCCATTTTATCTAGCTGTCTCATTTGCTGCAATATAACTTTTCTCAAATTCTTTTGTAATCCTTTATTTTTCTGTAAGGTTGATAGTAATGTCCCCCCCCCCACCCCCTTTTTTTTTTCTTGATCAATCTAGCTAAAGATTTTGTCAATTTTGTTGAAATTTTCAAAGAATCAACTTTTGGGTTCATTAATTTGATCTATTTCCCCCCTATTTTCTGTTTAATTTCTGTTCTGTTGTCACTGGTGTTCTTGGCCTTTTTGTCTAGGCATGAAATCTCTGCTTTATAAATGATGTGGAGTAAGGGGAGTTAGATCCTAGTAATCTCAGTGAACCAATCCCAAACTAGAGTCTCAGTTTCAAAAGCAGGAACTAGTCGGAAGATGGGAATTGTGTTGTTGTTTGCATCCAACTAAATAGCAGTTTCTATAACTACTTGTTGGGAGGAGGAAGAAGGTCACTGTTTGGATGCCAGATCATTTCTTAGTGAGTTTTAGTAAGTTTTCTTGAATAAATGTTTCTTTTTTTAAAATAGATTTATTTATTTATACATACAAGCTGGGGTACAGGCCAGAGGCGTGGGGCGGCGAGAGGGTTCACTAGAGACAGAGTGGGGAGCAGAACAGGCAGATCAGAGGTACACTGCTGAGGGGAGCAGCGGGAGAGGCAGGAGAGGTCTGCCGCACCATGTGGGATTCTCCCTGGCTGGGCATGTGGGATTCTCCCTGGCTGGGCATTGAACTCCCATAGCGCACTGCGGACAGCTCCACAGTACAGCGCTCAACCGCTGCACCACCAGGGAGGCCCGAATAAATGTTTCTTCATTGGCTATTTGACCTAAAGACCATTTCTAGAAAATAGAATTTCTAAAGTGATTTTCATAAATTTCTCGGTGGAATAGAACCACATTACTTTTGTGGGAAGTAGAACTTTCAGGATTGCTTTTAATTTCTTTTCATTTTATAACTATGCAACATATTTTTGCCATTTTAAAATCAAATTATTAAACAAGGCATAGTCAGAGAAATCCAGATTTTATTCATGTCCTTTCTACTCTGTTGCTTCTCTCTATTGATAAGGGTTAATTTTTGAGATACAATTAATTCATTTTAACATTCACTCAATCTTTAATAATACTTTTTGACTTACTCTATTATATTTTTTGTTGTGTGTGTATGAATGTGCATGTATGTGTTTGTGTATTTTAAGTACCATATACCTGACTTTTGTTTGTGTTTTTATGTAGTTCTAAAAAAAACTGGCTAATTTACATATATTAAAATTAGCAATACTTTTGTATTGATTTCTTTTTTTTTAAATTTATTTATTTATGCATACAAGAACTAGCGTGTAGGCCAGAGGTATGTAGGTAGGGTGGGTGAGAGGATTCACCAGAGAAAGAGTGGGGAGCAGAACAGGAGGACTGCTGCCTGTAGCTTCATATGGCTAAAACTTAATCCCTTGCGCCACCAGAGAGGCCCCTCGTATTGATTTCTACTATCATTATCTGTTGCTTTCTGTTTGCCATATTTTTAACCTGTCATTATTGTTATGATTATTTCATCTTGCTTTACATATGTAAATTGCATGGATCGGAAAATAATAGTAAATAGAGAGGTAGAGAAGAGAATGATAAAAATGAATGGTGTGAAATGTAAAATAATAAATAAATTAAGATAAAGTTTTTATGTTTGCTTTTGGTACTATTTTTGGTTTTGCAACATTTTATAACTGTAATTTATTTCCAAATTAAAATTTAAGACTCCATAATCAGTGAAATATTAAAAGGATAGTCTGTTTTGTGAAATTTTCCATTCGCATTGTTAAAAAAATATGAATACATTAATATTTTTTGATGGTGATTGGGTGCCACCCAGTGTTCAATTTCCACAACAACTAATCTTACAAATGCAATTTCAATTTCTCAAAACTATATTTGGAAGTGACTTTTTGTTAATTTTTTTTGTTTTACTATTAAAAGTTTATTCTCATCTTTCTCTTTGTTATGTACACTAAGAACTCATTAGAAAAATAGGATTAATTTATGAAAGCAGCTACTAAAACTGTTGTCTCACTGAACAAGCATTTATCTTTTTCTTTTCAAATTCAAAACACCTACCAACATCCATTAGACTCCCTCCAACCTTACTTCCAGCTCCCACTTTCTATTCCTCTGGTACATCAGTGCTGTTGTTAATATCCTCTAGTTTATTTTTATTTTGTCTGTTCAGCTTCTAAGTTTCCTTGTATTGCATATATAGGTTATATACATCATTCAATGTTTGTCTCAGCCTTCTGATTTGTTTCACTTCACATTATCTCCTCGAGTTCCTTCCATTTTGCTGCACGTGGAAAAATTTTATCTTTTTCTTTTTATAACTGAATAGTATTCCATTGTGCATCCAATCTTCTTTCTCTGATCTTTATCCAATTTTCTATTCATGGACACCTAAGTTATTTCCAGATTTTAGCTCTTGTAAATAATGTTGCAATTAAACACTGTAGTGAATATAACTATGTGATTTAATGATTTCATATTCCTCAGATGCCTGTCAGTGGGATTACTGGATCATATAGTTGCTTTAATTTTAGTTTTTTGAATTAGACAAGAGAAAGACATTCAAGGGATCCAAATAGGAAAGGAAGAAATTAAACTGTCGCTGTTTGCAAACAATATGATAATACATATACAAAACCCTAAAAACTCCACAGGAAAACTACTCAAAATAATAGACCAGTTCAGTACAGTAGCAGGATACAAAATCAACACACAAAAGTCAGTAGCATTCCTCTATGCAAACACCCAATCTGAAGAAGAAGAAATTAAGAAATCCATCCCCTTCAAAATTGAAACCAAAAAAAAAAAATATCTGGGAATAAATCTAACAAAAGACATAAAGGACTTATACAAAGAAAACTACAAAACTCTGTTGAAAGAAATACAAGAAGACACAAGAAGATGGAAAGGCATCCCTTGTTCATGGATTGGAAGGATTAACGTTATCAAAATGGCAATCCTACCAAAAGTAATTTACAGATTTAATGCTATCCCAATAAAAATCTCAATGACATTCTTCAAAGAAATAGATCGACTACTGATGAAATTCATATGGAACCACAAAAAACCTCGCATAGCTAAAGCCCTCCTAACTAAAAAGAAAGAAAACGGAGGAATTTCACTCCCTGATTTCAAATTATACTACAGAGCCATAATAATTAAGACAGCA